>JARGYA010000850.1:0-40939 GCA_029204335.1 Mycena vulgaris
TCTTATTTGACGTGACGACCCACACACTTGATGGGTATGGCCTCTTTCCCCCTCTAGTCAGGTAATCTATTCTTAATATATGCAGCTCCAGCGGAGTTGGTGACCACGACACCTTCCTCAAAAGCACGAGTGTGTGAACCGTTGCCGCCATCTCCGTCTCAGTTGCGACGGATTCGAGTCCAACTCGGGGCCCAGTCTTGAGGATTCTGAGGAGGATTGATTAGATGTGATGAATGTAGTGTTCTTTGAGTCAATTTAACACCCGTTACCTGATTTAAGTGGACATCTATCTCGAAATGTTTTTGAGTTATTAGGCTATATATTTAAAGGTAAAAATAACCTCAGAAAAATTCAGGGCGTTCATTGACATAATATAAGTCTGTGAAAATTCTACGAAAGACATTGGGCACGCTGTCGCGACGCAGGAAGCAAAGTTGCGGTGATGTAAGACTAACCGGGCAGTTCGGGGATCGCCGGATCCAACTGTCAAATGTCAAAATCAACCTCGACCATCCCGCCTACCCGTAATCACTGCTTGCGGCGACCCGTATTCAACTTATTCTTGTGATTTCGAATCACATGGTAAATGGTAACAGTAAATCTATAACAAGTGGCGCGAGGTTGGTAGGTGCGGTTTCTGAACAGCTGGGACTGAGTATATGAAACTCTGTCCAACTGCCGACAGCCTGAGGACATGCACCAATGGCGGCATCGTCTTCGCATCACGAAGCGCCCATAAGTTGTCTCTTACTGAAATCCCCTGAGCTCGCGACGTGCTCCGCCGGTCTTGCACTCATCATCATACACTACTACTACAGTTGCCAGTCACATTATCATGCCCTTTTCGAATTCAACTCCAGCTTCGTTTTTCAGTGCTGAAGCCCATCGTCCACCGTCATTTGCACCGTCGCGAACCTGAGCGTCTCCAGCTCTATCGTGTTCGGTTCCTCCTTGTCACCCCCCACAGCTGCCGCCTCGTGCAGATTGAGCATCAGCCGCGCGAGGAGCATGATGGAGAGGCTGCAGACCGCAATCAGTGAATGCATTCGTGAATTGAGTATGACGAGAAATACCTCGTGATGAACGACGACAAAAATCCTGCGAGGAAGATCTGAGAACGTAAGCAGAGACGGAGGTACCGGGGCAGGGACATACATCGCCCAACTGTTGATCGTGAACGAATTTAGCCCATCTTTCATTAACGTTGACGTGGAAAAAGGAACGGCACGCACATAAAACGTCGCGAGATTTGCTACATTGGCGATGATGATTATGCTACGCAGATGAATCCACATTCTGGTCAACTGGATGATTGTACTCCGTAAACTCACCCGAAGTACACAGCTCCATCGGTAGTCATCCGCCACAACAATCCTCCCGCGTACCTAGGATACGTGTAGGCACGCCGGACGGTCAACAGAAGGACAAGTGTGTCGCAGGCAATTCTAGATAGATGAGTTCGAATTGAGCGGGGCCGGACAGATCTTGCTCATCATAAGTGCCAGAATACTGACTGCGACTCCCAGGCCCCGGCAATTCCTGTGTATAATCAGTTCGTGCCGGTGATCAACAATGAATACGAGGAGCCTCACGAAAGGCCCTGTGCGACATAATACTTCAAGTAAAGCCAGAGGATCATGTTGCTCACGATGTTCGCGTAGCTACCGTAGTAGCACACCCGCTGATCCCCGGCACGGAGAATATCTGCGGTTTCCCGTCCTTGATGGTATCCCACTACCCCATGTCAATCAACCGGGAAAGTGAATACTTGAGGACAACGCACGAGAGTAAGCGCAGGGAAGGGGGAGAACACCACCAGGAGGCAAATGAGGATCCACCAATTGCGGCCGTACATCGCAAAGACTCGCATGATGAGGGTGCCTTCGAATTCGATGCGGATGAGCACTCGGTTGTGATCTGATGGATGATGCGGCCTGACGCACATTCGATTAGCATCTCCTGGCTCACGATGAGCACTTTCCACAAGAGTTGCATTTTGACGCAGCTAGAATGTGGAAATTTGAGGACGAAGGAAGAGACGTCGATCCGGATACGCACCCCTGAGAAAAGATCATTGAGAGCTTGGACCGTAGAAAACAGAGGCACGCGCACCTCAGGGCTGAGCTCGGCGAAGTAGAGGACGCAATTTGCGATGTTCGCCCCCAACCCGACGTACCGCAGCGCGAGGAACCAGTAGATACTCGGCCGAAGCTTGGCTGCCCAGATGAACTTCACCTCTGTGGCGAGCGTCAGCGTGTGGTCGTAGATCAGGAGAACTGCAACGAGCGATGCATAAGTAGACTACTGCGAAGATGAGAAGGAAAGAGGCGCACCGAAGCCGGCGAGGACGACGGAGCGGTATAATCGCCTGGAAGCACATTAGCGCATGAGATCTTCATCAGCGAGGATACGAGGATACACACAGACCCCAGGCAAATGTAGCGGGATCCAGCAGGGGGGCATCATCTGCGGCCTCCATGGAGTAGTGCGACATTGGAGGACTGCGGTCGGCGGGATATCAGAGATGATGGAGGGAGGAGACGTGCTACATGCAAAAATAGGCAAATGCCGTGTATGCGTAAGCATGATGATTGATTCGGAGATTTGGAAGTTGGCTCTCAGCACCATGGGAGTGACAACTCCATAAAAAGACAGGTAATTGGTTCCGCTCCAAGCTTAGAACCCAACACATATAGTTAGTCGTTGCATGGGTCGCATGGCAGAAACAAATCACTGGGTTTGATTCCTCCCCATCATGACCGATCCGCCGGATACCCACCCCCCACCCTCTCACGCACCTACTACCCCCATACGTACATCTAATCTACCGTGCAACCTTATCTCTGACAAGAGGGCAGTGGGGCGCTCCGCGCCCCACCACTTCGGCTGAACAATGAATCCGGGATCTTGTATCTTTTCTGAATCTGCAGAAGGTTGTGTACTCAGAAGTTGCTGTTAAATTCCCTGCATAACGAAGCTGCTCACAAAATAAATAAGATTCCAGAGTTCCAGAGTTGACTTTAGGGCCGGTCTCGGTGGAATCTCGGGGTCAAGTGATCGTCGGAGTTTAAAAGGCTTCGGACAGACCGAGTGCTTAATTTTATAAAGAGGGTGACACGGAGGCGGTGCCTGGGACTCCCGCGGAGGCAAACGAAAGCGGCAATCCCGTTAACGTAACTATTCGCGTCCGCCGTACTCGTCATCGCGGCCGCGACGTTCCACCGCTCCCGACGGACTCCACGGTCATCACCCCTCCCCGCCAGACGCCCAAGAGGAAAGAGGAAGGCAGCGACACCTTTCTGGCCCCGCCCTCGCCTCATCGACCCACCCCCCAAATTAGGATCGAGACGCGACAAGCGTGGGCAAAGAACAGCAAGGCGTCGGCAAAGGATGCAAACGCGAAGACAGCACCACTCCCAGAAGTGACCATGGCCCCGGGCACTCGCGCTGAGCGAAGTGACGCCCATGGAACGCGAGGGGGGGCTCATCAGGCGCCGCCGGCGCAGGATGGGCTTCCGCCTCGTGCGGACAGGTAAGAGACACAGCCTGCCCCCCTGGTTACCTCTGATGCACCCAAGCGGGCTCCTGCAGATAAAACCACAGGGAAAAAACGCGACAGTGCCAAGAAAGACAAATATGCTGAGCTGGAGCACGCTGCGGAGGAAGCTCATACGTTCGACGCGCTAGCGGAGACCTTCGCGGAAATGATAGCGACGATGGAGTTGTACAAGGCGGCCCCGACCAAGCAGTGCTTCAGCCTGTTGGAATGTATCCAGGGACGCCTCACCAACCATCATACATTTCCGAGGGAGGACGAGAGCCACGAGTCCTTCAGTACCGTCCTCTCCCGCTCCGTCGTGTCCCCCGTCTCCTCTCTTACCGCCCAGATTGAAGCACAGCAGCGTGTGATTCAGTCGCTTACCAAGACCGTGGAAAGCCTGAAGAACGCGACCTTGTTCTCGGCCCCAGCGTCACCGACGTCCTACGCCGCAGCTGCCTAGGGTTCCGCACGGGTCCACCCGCGGGTACCAGAAAGCCAACCCGGACCCGGACCCGCCAATACCGTACCCGACCGACCCGCGGGTTCAAACCCGTACGGGTTCCCCGCGGGTCGCTGATATACCCGCGGTTCCCCGGAAAAACCGCGGGTCCGTAGGGGTCCGTACCCAAACCCGGCATGGAAGACGGAAATATGATCCGTGGATGATTAGATCAACATTTCGTGTACGCGGCATATCGAAATGCAGCCGCCATATGGCACGGCACCCTGTTTAGCCGACCGCACAAGGCGGGAACGGCTTCGGCCGAGTGTCGGCCGAGGCTGCCGAGTACCCGCGGGTTCACCCGTGCGGGTCCACGGTATTGCGGCGGGTCTGAAATCTCGACCCGGACCCGGACCCGGCAGACCCTCGGGTCCAAACCCGCGAATGGACCCGATACCCGTGCGGAACCCTACAGCTGCCTCTACCCCACCCCCGAAGCGCAAGCCACCCCACTTCCCAACCCCTCCGACGAGCGCATCCTCATACGCTTCCACGGCAACATCCCGCCCATCCTCTCGCTCCCGTACCCCGAGATTCTCAGTAGCATTAATGCGTGCTTGGCAGGACTGAAACTCCCTGTGCTCGTGTACACTCAAAAGCACTCGGAGTCAGGAATCTTTGTTGTACCTGCAACGAAGGAGGACTTGCGCGTTCTCTCGGACAAGTGGGATAGCTGGGCTCCCCTCGTTCTTCCCGGAGGCAGCATTGCACCGGTAGCGACGCACTGCTTCCTGCAGGTAGATGGGATACCCTTCGCGGGTGCGGGAACGCTGGACGAGCTACGGCGCGAGTTTGAGGAGCGCAACCCGCAGCTCGGGCGTGTGGTGGGTACACCGACGTGGGTTAACAAACCACCGAGTGAGGCGCGCGCCGCTGCGATTGCTGCATCCGGTCGGAAGCCGCCTCGCGCTGGTTCGCTCTTCATTCGGCTACCCCCACTCACTCCCCCTTGGCGCCGCGGCTGCCCGAGCGTCTTTGATGCTACGGCTTGTCCAAAGCAACACCTGGAAGTCGCGGAACCCCCTTGACATACTGATGGGGGTCCACGACTTCAACATTCTATGTCTTCAGGAACCATGGGAGAAGGAGGTGGATTCTTTTGAATACGGCGGCTATTTTCACATCACACCCAACTGCGACGCCCGCCACCGCGTCTCTATGTACTTTAAGCAAGCAACAATCCCGGGGTCTTCCATCTGCCCCCGCCCCGACCTATCCACGTCGCCCGACATACTGGTCGTCGACTTCATATCCAAAAATCGCAAAATCACTATTACTAACCTGTATAACGACTGTGAGACGCGTGCTGGTGTCGGACTACTCGCGGAGGTCTTGGCGAAGCTGGGACGCTGCGCGGAGATATTCCTAGTCCTCAATTCCAACTCTCACCATATTCTGTGGGACTCCAAGACCCTTACATGTGTCCGTCCCGAGGACTTCGACCTTCACGATCTTCTCATCGCCCACCCTCTCACACTCGCTCCCCCCCTGATGTCCCCACACACCTCCCTTCCGGCAATGCCATCGACCTCGGGTTTGCCTCGCCGTCGCTCGTATGACACATCGGGAACGTGGAAGTCAGCGCCGGCCTCGGGCTGGGTAGCGACCACTTACCGATTACCTACGAGCTCGACCCGGAACTGTCAGAAGTCGAATGCAGCCGCTACAATCCGGAATCCATGGACGTTGACAAGTTCATTGCGATCCTCCGTCACGAGCTCGGGCTCCCCATACCGTCGATCTTGACACAGGAGGAGCTCGACGACGTCGTGGAGCTTCTTTGCACGGCGCTGATTGTAGCGCTCGAGGGCTCTACTGAAAAACGCCGCCCCTCTTGCCACTCTCGACGCTGGTGGACGCTGGAGCTTACCGCACTCCTCGTTGATATGAAGCGGGCGTGCAGGTGGCTCCAACGGCATCGTGTTCCCTCGGTTAGGGCTCGAAGCCCGCCGTGAGCTCTACCGCAGAATTGCAGCGGCCAAGCAGGCCACCTGGCACGTTTTCATCCGCGACCTTGACCGGGTCAGCGTGTATGACGTGCTAGGCCGCCTTCGCGGTCGCCGCAATTCGGTCTTCCCGTCACTGGTTGATCCGATGACGAAGGAGGCAGTGGTGGAGCATGAGGCGCGGGGAAGGCTGCTGGGAAAGGGATGGTTTGGGACGTCGGCGGTGGAGGTAGTGGAAGTGGAGGGACGGAGCAGGAACGAGAAAGGGCGAAAGGGGGTTAAAGACAGTGAGAAGGAAACCAACAATTACACGAATAACGACACATGCAACGAGAAGCAATCGAATAAAGTCAAGAAAATACAAAACAGAAATAAAAACAAAAACAACAAAAAAACACCAAGTAGTACAAGCACGCGACATGGTTTACTGATGGGTCGTTGCTGGAAGGACAGCGGGTGGAGCAGCAGTAAGAGTGGAGGACGGGAAGGAGCGCGAGCAGCTGATGGAGCCGCTCGGAAATGGGCAAGTGTGCGATGGTGAAATGGCGGGACTGGTGTGCTCGACGACGAAGGCGCTTCGCGACGAATGCACGTGCATCCTGTGCGCCGCTGATTCGCAGGCGGCGCTGGGGGGTATTCTGTCGACAAAACCGCGCTCGGGGCAGTTCCGGGCTATCCGTTACGATCAGCTGGTCCGCGATGCGATGCTGTGGTACCCTCATCTCACCATCGTCAACATGTGGACATCGGCGCACATCGGAACGGTTGAGAACGAGCTTGCCGATGACGCTGCCAAGATCCATCCCTCTTCATTTCCCTCATTTCAGTTCGCCGTCATATCCACCTCCTAACGCTTAGCTCCTGGGACCCGCGCTGGAAGATCACCAAAACCGGCGCGGTGCTATGCGCCGTGGACAAATCACCACCTTCCCTCATTCCCTCCCCTCTCTACTCCTCCTCCTCTATATTGCGCAAGACCTCCTCCAACATCTCCCAGCTTCGAACCGGCTTCACGTTCCTCAATGCAGACCGTGCTAAGTCCGGCTTCGTCGACTCCGCTGCACGCGATGCCTGTGGCGATCCCTTTGAGACGCGGGCACACTTCCTCCTAGAATGTCAATCCTGGGAACCCGCACGCCAATCTCTTTACGCCGGTTATGAAATAGAAAGAGCTTAACTTAAGTTATGAGAGATTTTATCGCCAGCCAAACTTAAGTTGTGACACCCCGGACTTAAGTTCTGCGACCTAGCACGCCGCGCTCTATGGGCCCGGTGTACATTCCTCCCCCAGTCATTCATAACTTAAGTTCTACCCCAACTCAAGTCCGCTTCCCACTCGAGTTCCACGACAGGTCCGCGAAGACTTAAGTTACAGTAACACTTAAATTTTGGTCGCGCTGAACTGCAGAGATCTAGTGTAGTCAAGAATGTCAACTGAATTCAAATGCGTGGGTACATGTCTGTCTGAACTCGAGTTCTATCAAACCTGAGTTCCACGAGAACTTGAGTGACCGAGCGAGACTCGAAGGGGGCTGTGAAATGACGAGCGGCACGGGAAGGCGGCCAGGTTTTTGAGGACGGTGGTGTGTGTGGAAGACTAGGACACAGTGTGTTATGGCGACGAAGCATACAAGGTCGTCCGAGCCTTTGGTGGCAACGAGAGTGGGTGGTATCAACGACTGCATGTTTTGCCATCACAGGCCGTACACCTGCACTGGAGAAATGTGTCAGCAAGCTGGCAAGCGGGAAATAAGGAGGACTGACACTATTTTGTGCGTGAGTTGCAGGTAGGTGGCAAGATGGTGGAACGAAAGAAAGGGAACGAGACGTGTGACATCACAATCGGTGGCACAATGGAGATCACGGCCAAACATGCCGCGCATTCGACTTGGCTCGTATTTCGACGAGCTTTCGAGTCTCCTCTCCTCAACACTTTACCCTACCTTCCGGGAATAGCTGACTACCTTCAAATTGAACACCTTCCCATCCCTCCCTCACCCAACACCTCAGGCTCCCTCTCGCCCGAGCTAGCATCTGTCGATTGGTGGTGCTGTGAATGTGTGGTATGCCACCCCCTCAAATTCACAGGATACTATCAGGAACTAACTATGCGACCCAACAGATCCATGATTCCATATCCTTACCGCACTAAGCTGAAGTTCCCCTCGTCTGATTTGCATTCACAGGAGGAGAAGCTCACATCGAAGGTTCGCGGGGCCAGAGAACCGAGGTCAGTCTTGCAGTGTGTGCCAGGAGGGTAGTGTTGCTAATCAATTTCAGCTGGGACCACGTGGAGAATCAGCTAGTCGTGGGCGGCCTACAAAGAGGTACGAGAGTGTCACTATTAGTATGCCACGGAACTTAAGACACATTCGCATTCTAGAACTTGAGTCCCTCCCAGAACACGATATTCACATCACACATTCAAATCACGACTCCCAACTCTTTACCATTTACTGCCTTAATCCTCATTTTCACTTTACCTAACACCATATCCCGACAATAACCACCACCGTTAACTACCAATTACCCTACCTAGAGTACTGCTGTCTTAGCCATTACCGGCGACTTACAGTAACAACAATTAATTATCATCATCATCATCATCATCATCAAACAATAGGAAAGAGATTCAATCATCCACAGACTCGACAGTCGTTGTGATTCGTTTTCGAGCTGGTCATTCATTAATTAGTCTCTCCAGTGCACTTCATCACCGTGAAAAGGGAAACCAGCTTTAATCAGACTGTGGATTTGAGGAGACAGTGGAGATTAATCTCCGGGACTCGGATATCGTGATGGAACACACACTGGAAAATTAATAGTGTTTCGGAAATATTTTGAGGTGCTCTAAAACATCGAATTTCCCAGTGACAGATGGCACACTCCTCGCGCACCTGAATTAGAAATCCCGAGTATGGACCATTCTGCCTACAGCATCGTGCTCGTCACATTGTTGCAGATCGTAGGCAGATTGGTTACGAGTCTAGGTCGGCTGGGAGCAGAAAATTCCCAATTTCACACGGAGATCTGAGAATTAGATTCCTTGGCCTCCCTGTGCAGAAGGTAACCCCAAGAAAGCCGATGATAGCAGGCAGGTGGGCAATTTAAGATAGAAATCAGGACATCGCCATCGGGATAAAGTCGTGCAAGATTCCGGGAACACCGACAACACGAAGGACCAAAGCCACGGAAGGGCCGGGGTTCATCTATGTGGTGCAGCTTGGGTGGAGCACAGACTCGAATGAACGGGCGCGTCCGAGACCTACAGACTGCAGCCTTCAGAGATGGGAATGGCGGTCGAAAGGAGATTAGGTCAGCATTGGGCGGCGATCACGATTGCGGGGTTTAGATTTCCCGCCAATTTCTGTTCAGTTTCGCTCCGTGGTAGAGAGTTTTGGGATCCCCGTATATACGGTTTCGATGCCGTATGCGGCCGTATTTTCGACAGGTATTACGGTATGCGGTACGGCACATACCGTATCGCCGGAGGGCGGGGTCAGAGGCGCGACGGGACGGTACGGTGCCGAATCACGGACCTGTATAACCGTCAATTACGGTTTGGGTCAGCAGCCCTAGGACAAATCATAACTATCCACGTACATAGGAAAAACATCCTTCTGAGGACTCTGCGTAGTAAGCCGTACTCTATTCGTCGCCAAAAGATAGTCTGATTCGGGATGGCGACGCGGCCAATGAGATGAGAGGAAACGACGCACTAGGGTCGTTCACAGTTCACTTTTTTCCACCATTTTTTCCACTATTTTTTCCTGGATCATTGGTTTTTGGTCGGGATTTGTTCCCTTTTCAATTCAGCAATGTAAAAATGGTTGAAAATGGAAGAAACGAAGTGTCTAGGTGCAGAGTTCATGAAACGGCAGAAAAGAGGGAAGAAAAAAGGCCCGAAAAGTGAACTGCGAAACCCCCCGACGAAAGCTCCCTTTTTCTCTCCCTTTTTGCACTCCTTTTTTCGTTTTACTTAGGTTTACATCCCTGTGTAGTTCAGATCCCCACTGGAAATCTCAGGGGGCCTCATGCATGCATACGTGGCATAACAACAGCCTGCCCCCACCCTGTTTGAGGCGGATATATTTATTTGGCAAAAGGAACAAAAAATGGGACGAACAATGGAACGACCTTACTGGCAGAGGATGCGATTCTTCGGTTCAACTTGTTCTCTCATGAAGACCATGGACTCGACCGGCATTTCGATGCATTTGGTGGTTCAAGATCGCGGTGACCCTGAAGGAGAGGAAAGCGATCATTCGATGACAGGCCCCGCCCCTGACGGGATCAGATCACACTACGGCAAACACCGATCTCGATCTCGATGCGGCTAGACCCAATCCGGAAATCTTCCTTTCTGTCACTCTTCTCCCTCCCCCTCCCCCCGTCCGGCAATTGATGTATCCATGCCCTCCCCGTTCTTTGCTATCCTCCTCTGCTGCTGCCGCCGCCCACGTGCGCACCCGCGCGACGCCGAATCCACCGTACGCCTCCTTCTCTTCTCTTGATATAATTCAAATTGCGGCTGATTCATTCCTTGCCGCGTAGGCCATCCCGAACGAAACCTCGCCCCTGCTAGCCCCGTCCCGTCCCGCGCCGGTGGTCGTCGACCCAACACTCAGCGAAAGGTTGGCCGGCATCGTCCGCGCGAAGGAGGGGTGCGTGCTGCCTCCTCCTCCTCCTGCATACTGACTCTCCGCGCGCATCGCAAACAGGAAGATGGTCAGCGTGAGCGCGCCCGCGCCTTTCACTATTGTAAACGCGCAGTCGCCGCTGCCGCTGGATCCCTCGTCCCCCGCCGCCGCCGCGCCAACAAACGGCACGACGACAATAAGCCGCCGCCCACCGGTACTCACCATGACCCCCGCGAACGCTCGCTCGCAGGGGAGCAATCTCCACCTCAATCTCTACGCGGACACGCGCGGCTCCTCGCCCGCGGGCTCGCGCGCGTCCTCGCAGAGGCGGCCGCAGTCCGCGCACTCCCAGACTTCGGTCCCCGCCTCCGCGTCTGCCGCGTCGGGGTCGGGTGCGTCGGGTGCGTCGGGTCCGTCGGATGCGTCGGCGTCGGAGCGAGGTAACGGGAAGGCGCAGGCGCAGGCGCAAGTGAACGTGTGGTTCGGCGAGAGCGGCTTGGAGGCATCCGTCCACGAGGAGGTGTGTTCATGTTCCACTCTCTCTCTCTTTCGCTTTCGTCTCCCTTGCCTTTTTGATCCTGCCTTTCCTTCTCTCTCTCTCCCTTTCCTCGTTTCGTTCTTCCCTTCCTTTCGTCCTTCCTTTTGTGTCTGCCATTCTTTCCCTCCCCTCATTTATTCTCGTCCTTTCTATCCTATCCTTTTCCTTTTCGTCACTCTCCCTTCCTTCCTCTCTCTTTGATTCTGAGGCGGAGCGCTCACGCCATCAGCATGTAGATGCCTCCCTCTCCCTCCCCACTTCCACTGCCACTTCCCGTCCCACTGCCGCCGCCGAGCACACAGGAACACGGACATGACACCCGGGGGATCACGGTCTCGTGGGGGGATGTCTGAGCCCCGCCGTGGCTTAACGCCTATAGGGCCCCACTCCCCCCTCACCCCAGTCCGTTACAGTTCCCTCCCACTTACTCTCCTCGGCCCTCAGAATAAAATTACGCTCCCTTAGGCCTACGGATTAAAATCACGCTCCTTACGGATTACAGTGAAATCACGCTCCTTACATACGACTCTCCCTCTCTCTTTCCGTGGCTCTTTATTTCGGGGTCTACGTGCAGATGTATACAGACGGACGGACAGACTGTACGGTCACGGACATGTACACGGACACGGACTGGACACGGACTGCATGCGACACAAACTGCGGGCGGAGCTTACCTCCCTATCATATTAATATTTTATGCGCTGGGATGGTGGTGAAACTCGCGACCGCCGACCGCCAACTGTGAGGAAGCTAGTAGTAGGTCTGAATTCTCGATCAAGATCAAATATGAACATTGGCGCGGTTGGGTTCGGCGAGCCGTGTGCGTGGGCGTGGCTTGGATGTCGGCGCCATTTCGACAGTAGAGGGTGCTGAGCGCTGAGTACGTGGAGTTGGAGTCGGTTATCGCGGGGAATATCATTCATTAATCATTAATCGTCAGTTTGAATTAGCCCGGGATGCAGGATGGATGGTCGTATATATATGATGCATGCGTCGAAGGATATTGGGGATCCGATTCACGACGGACGCTTCTTCGACACGACACTTGAAGAGGAGGCGCTCATAGTACTTATACCGGCGCAGGTCGCTCTGCGCTCAAACTTGAAGTTTGTGACAGCCCGGGGCGCGGGTCAAGGACGAGTCCCTCGCGGCGCCGTCGTTCGACAAGGAGAAGTGGTACTCGGATATTTAGACACGCGCTGTAGTGTACTAGTCATCTCCTTGAACAAAGGGCTCTGTCATTAAATTTAAGCATGCATATTTCAAGTACACACTACCTAACTAATTGCACACGTTCTTGACGTCTATCGTATGGCTATACACAGGGCCCTCGCTCGGAGCAAGCTGACGGGGGCCAATAAATGGCACAGCCTATCTGTTACCCCAGAAATAATTCCAGAGCTCTCTTCCCGCCACGCTCTCTGTGACTATGCCGCGAGCCGCGCATAACGGGAGGCGATGAAGTATACGCGCCGGTATCTCATCGAGATTCGGATGAAAATGGCCCACCTCCTCCAACTTGTAGGATCCGAAGTAGACAATGCGCAGTCGGCGGATCGAATCGTGGGATGCAATCGCTGAGTCCAAGTAGTCCAGGTCTCGTGAAGCCTGCTCGGAAACCGGGAAGAAGGCAGGTATTGCCAGCGTCATGATCTCCAGGAACGGTGGGAGGTGAATTCGGGTGAACAGCAGTAGGGCAGTGGCGGGGAGAGCTTGGATGGTAAGCTCTCGAAGCCGCGTATTCGCTCTGAGGAAGTTGTCGGCCAAATCTGGAGCCAGGTTAGGACGAGCGAGCTGGGGGTAAGGACGAGCACACCGGCGATTCCGTCAGGGCGCAGGAAGGTTAGACTTAGAGATGTCAAGGAGGAAGCGCAATCTTGGATGTAATGAGTTGCGCACAGCCAGCCCTCCACGCGGTACCGTGAAATGTGGAGGCTCAGGGTAGATACGTGGACATTTGTTGACTGGATCCACGAAAGAATGTGTTCGACGTCACTGCTACATTTTAGGTCCAGGGAGTGAAGCGTTTTTGCAAGCCGGAGAGGTTCATCCGGCATCAGTATGGCAGTCCAAGCCGCGATCCAAAGCCTCAACGTCTTCAGCGCCGGAAAAGATGTGACACATCGCAGGATCTCGGCGAGCGTAGAGCGATCTGCAACGATGTCCAGATGCGTGATTCCAGGGAGTTGGGGGCAAGGTAGCATGTATGAATAGTGCCCAGAATGGGCTGAAAGAAGGACGGAATAAACCGACCACGACAGGTGTTGCGCTATTCTGAGAAGGATGGTGGTCCACCAATGATTCTTTATGGTCCACGGGCGGTGGAATTGCAGCTCCCGGATGTAAGGGAGGAACGTGAGGCGCTGTGGCTTTTTGAAGAGTTCCGCCAACGCGTGGGCATTCAGTTGCCAGACGTGGACTCTATAGAAGAGGACACGTCTACTGGAGGGAACCCATTCCCTGCAGACGAGGCCGCATTTGGCCACATTAGTGGCTGTGGATCTGTCCAGGAAATTCCCGTTTCCATTTCCGCTTTGGAGGGGAGTTGGGTGAAGGAATGAGACGATCAGATCGACGAGTTCAGCGGCGACCCGTGGCATGAAGGCGGGGGCTGGTTTGGTAGATTTGATTACTGTCAGGACAGTTAATGGCGGCTTTACGAGACGGGAGGGTGCCTACTCGGCGAGGAGATGGGAGCAAGATGGGAGTCGAGGCGAAGTCGTAATCCGGTGGCAGTGCCAGAAGGGTCACGGGGAACCAAGCACGAACAAACCAAACGGCGCGGGGTCACTAAAATTCCGGACGGACTCCGGATTCTTAAGACTAAAAATCGAACCGTTGTTTTAAGCGCTGATATCCTCTCATGTATATTGCTCTGAGAATCAACCAGTTATCACAGACCGACCGGGCGCGTGGAATGAACGCCCAATGATTCTGAATGTCAGGCATGTGGCTGTAATAGTAGGCCATTGTTATTTAAAACATGAGATCGGTTTTTTGGGGAAAGTTTGAACCACCGGAGTGAATTTTCATGTGCATACACAGGGTCGCAGTCGCAGCTCTGTAGACAATCTGTGTGCATTTGCTCCAAGCTTGTAAATCTGGGTCACATTGAGACTTCAGCTTCCACAAAATATATAAGACCCCTCTATTCTATTGACTTGTGTCCAACATGCAGCTGTTCACTCATGTTACGGGTACAGTGAGTTGTCAATCAGTGAATTTTGACGACCCCGACGCAGTCGGGGATCAACTCGGAGTGTCGACCGGGTGAGTTTTGGGCCGAGACAGATTAAAACACCCGTCGCAAATATGTAAATCTCTAAGTTGAGTTAGTTTTGAGGCAGTCAGTCCATGACATGCAGCTGGCTGTTTGCTTCACCCACAGTTCTAATTTGGTTATAGTAGTTGATACTATGATTTTCTTTGTGCCTTTCACTCAGGCCGCTGTGAAAGTTGGAGTGTGTCTCTCAAACCATCAACTTGAATTAGGAGTGTTCCAACCATAATGATAAATCGGCTGGAGTTTTGAGTCTCCAGTTAGTGGACTCTGCCGCAAAGAGCGCTACTATTGTTATTCGGAGTCCGTCCGGAATTTTAGTGACCCCACGCAGTTTGGTTGTTCGTGCTTGGCTCCCCGTGACCCCTCTGGCACTAGCATCACCGAATCTGGACAAATCTTGCGAGCGGATACAAGCGGTTGCGAGCCTCGCAATTGTTGTGGACGATATCACAAGGGTTGGTAATCGGACATCAGCGGGTATGACGATCGTCGAGCTGGCAATTATTGTGAAGATTGCCGAGGGCCACAACATACACAAGCCCATTTCTGCCCTTGTGATTGCGCGCAGTCTGACCACATTATACGTAGATATGTGTTCCGGGGGGCAAATTTATGGTCGGGAAAATAATAATATTCGGGGCGGCAGAAACAGCTACGGTAATTGTGATTACACCTCAGCATCGCGAGCTCGCGCTGCCCTCATGATGGCCGGATGACGAGGCAGTCTGGTTTTCATAGAGGGACCACTGCGGCGAAGTACCAAAGACATTGCTGCCAATGGGGATTAGAACACGGCTTATCGGCGCAGAAGAAATAGACTCACATATTCCACCAAATCCAGGAGCCGAAGGATCTCTGTGCGGGCAACAGGGCCAGATGGGAGCTTTATGTAATCGAAGGCGCCGTCATAGTCGGCCCATTGGTTAGCGTCCGACAAGGCCAGGTGATACTAGATTTCGGCATCAGTTGGTGCACAGGACTAAACAAAATAGGCCTACTACCTGAACAGCCGATGGCAGCGTTCAAGCCAATGATGGCGGTGACGGTGTGTTTGACTTCTGCCCGAGCTTTCTAGCCACAGGTCTTGTCGGAGCGGTCCGAGGGGTACCGGCGGGACGCACGTTTGGCGACGAGTGGTCTTCAACAGAGCAGCAGCATGCCGGTGCGCGCGTCAACAGTAGCTGGGACAAAGAAAGTCTTGAGGTCGACAATACCCCAAAGCACCGGCAGCCGAGTGCAATACAGCGGACTTGAAGGTTGAAGCGCTTGAAGGGACGGACACATAGAATTGACGGGCTTAGGCTTTCGGGACACGAAGGGTGTTAACCGAGTTAAGTTAAGGGCAAAACGGGACGCCGAAGACGACTTGGTACGGGAGGGTTTCGAAGTGGAACAATGACAGAGATTAGTTATAGCAGCTTCGGCCATCTGGAAGGTGGGGGAGGGAGGGGAGGGGAGGGAGATGGAGGGAAGGGAGGGGAAGAAAGAGGGCTGTGTAAGAATCAAATTCTAACATGTTAATAACACATGTGAAAAAAGGGTGTTATTTAACACCGAGTTTCTTACACACCTAGAATAAAACGGATGAATCTATTTGGCAACCCCCGTGCCAGGGTTGCCATATAACCGATCGCTAGTTAGCAATTTCCACGTGACATATCTTTCGGCGCTTGAGCGCCCCGCCAGCCAGACTCGCAACCAGCTGTTCTTAGTCAGCGCTGTTGATCACGAGACGAGCAAAGGGATCAAAAAGCTTCCTAGTACCCGCCAGCATGATGTCCCGCCGCTTTCTGAGCTCCTTCTGGCTTTCGCATTACGCAAGCCCCGCTTCATACCCTCGGTTGCTTCAAGTTGCTCTTTGAGCGCTGGGCAATAGAGGATATTCTCAATGCCTGAGCCGAGTTGGCCTACTTTCGGCACGCTGCTAAATTCCTCGAAGAAGAACCTTTCTTCCTATTCCTCCCGACTTCTTTCATCAACGACTGCCGCCAGCTATTTTTGCGGCCGAACGCCCAGTATACTATAAATATTGTAAAACGCCGGGAGCACATCCGGAGTAGTAACATCCGAACGCTTGACTTCATAGCCTGGACCGCATCCTATTATGAGCATGGTAATGATGCTTTTGGCCTCCTAGAATAGTGTGCTATGTGTGGAACTCTCGCAGTTGAGAACAAACTTTTTTGGGCTGTGTCGAGCAGCAACTTGCCACCGGCGCTCCAAGTCTAATAGTATAATGAGCGCGTCGAAGGGCGCATACGTAACCCGTCTGATTTTGATCGCGGGACCCGCGGCACCACAGGCCAGCCATTCAACCAGTGGCAGGCGAACATCGGCTACTCAGAATGCCGCCTAATCTTCAGAGACCAAACAACGAGAGGAGAGTAGCGCGCGGCGTAATGACAATGAATGCATTCGGAGGTGGAGATTTCGCCGTTCGACTCGGCGCTGGGTCGTGTGTTTGCCTGGACGGGCTCATGTTCTTGTAAAGAAATGATCAAGTTAGGCTCAACCCCAATCGGATCATATTGGGAATTGGTTTGGAAAGTACGAATTAATTTTCACGTATGGAGGCAACGAGGGCGCTTCATTCAGCACCCTGGCGGGTGGAGTCTTCAGTCCCCAGCACCCTTCGCATTGACAAGATGAGAACTCGAGCCCGATGCACGGCTCAGTCGCAGCCCGGATCTGGTACGCATGTGATGGGTCTATCCAATGGTGGAAAATCATGTCCGACTCCGGGTTGAGTCGTTCTGATCTTTTGTTTCCAGGTCTCCACCCACGAACCGCCGGCTTCCCCAACCGGAAACGGAGAGGGACACGGAAGTCACTGACTCACGCGAGAGCGCTAGCGCACAGGCTAATTTGCGCCTCATGGATGTCGCACGGACGGGATCGTATGGACAGTGGTTTGGTGGTGGTTGAAGAGAAAAGTGTGGTTGGTCGTGTTTGGACTGTGATTCTATCATCTCTGAGGACTGTTTCAAATTTACATGGGAAGAAAGTAAGTCTGTACATTTCCATCGCGTACAGAGTAGTAAAAGTGTTCCAATTAGATAATGTCCTCACTTAACCTTCATAAAAATATTCTCCAAAGTCCCATACCTGGTTGTTGTCTTGGTAGCACTTGGTCATCTGGACCTACAAACGGAGAGAAAAAACGGATTAAAAAGAGACGGTTCGACTGGAGTGTCAAACCCGCATACCTGGTTCCCGTTTGTGAGGCTCCCGTCCGTGAGATCGACACACATGTCTTCGTTTGCCCATATAATGACTTGGTCCGAAGGGAAGAAAAAGAGCTGCTGGTTCGCGTCGCCGGGTGTGCAGTCCCATATCTGCAACTTGGTGCCGCTCGCCGTGTTCCCGTTCGTGACATCTGAAAGAGTATATTACACTTCAGCGTGCATAATGAGCTGAGTTGTGAATGACGGAGCGCGCACCAAGACACATGTTGCCATAAACGACGAACGTCTCGTCAATCACCGTCCACAACTGGCTGGTCGATCCGTCGCACGGCTCGACGACGACCTCCCCACCGTTCGCGTTGGTGGGCGCAGTGAGGCATGTCGTGCTGCTCACCGAGGGGGTGATGGGTTCGGATGGGCCAGTGGTCAGCGTCCATTGTTGGTTCGGCCCGTCGGTACAGGCCCAGGTCTGGATCTATGTTTGGCGAAAGATATATTGAATCATGGGAAGAAGAGGAGGAAGAAAGATGGAACGGGATACGTACAACATTATTGTTGGTCGTGTTTCCGTTGGTGAGATCCAAGCAACTAGACTCCTCGCTCCACTGGATCGAGTTCCCCGACAGCGTCCACTGCTGGTTCGCGTCGCCCGCGGTGCACTCCCAGATCTGCAGCGGCGTCCCGTTCGCGGTCGCGCCCCCTGTGACATCCAGGCACATGTTGTCGAGCACCTGCAAGGTGGATCCGGAGACTGTCCAGTTCTGCCTGGAGTTCCCCCCGGTGATGCAATGTTCGATCACGACGGCCGCGCCGTTCCCGTCTCCGTCGAAAAACGGTGCGACGGCGAGGCACATCTCAAAGTTGTCGGTGAGATGGATATACTGATTCGAAATGGGTGCTTGACGAGGAGTAGGGTGTTCCTATGAATATAAAGTTATATGGTCGAGAACAGACCGACATTGAAGGAACGCACGGGAGTTGGATGGCCCCATACACCTGAAGCGAGTAAGAAAGCAGATACGAGATAGATAGACATTTTTTGAGGGGCAAGCGGAAGGATGTATGTATACAAACTAGAAAATGGCAGGTATATAAAGGCAGAGGATCTACATAGCCCGACAGGTCGACCAAAGGCTAGAGTCAGGCGTTCAAGTGCTATGTACCGGAGAACCAGATGGTGACGATGATCATTGCCGTCTACTCCGGACCACTGCGTTCTGGTCCAGGGCTAGATCAGTCTCAGACTTCTCGGCACCATTCGGCAGAAGACCCTCACTGGTATGCGGATTCAGAGGCAGCGCGGACAATATTATTTAGTCCACAAAATACCAATGATGGCATCGAGTCCCTGGACTCATTGTGCGTCCAATGAAGACTCTGGTGAAGAAAAACCGACGGAAAATAGCATGCATGAAAATGCTGGTGTGCTGCACCGCGCGGGTTAGTGTGGCCGTCTTCGACGAATCGTTAATCGTTGACAGATGCTATTCATTTCACGGCTGCCGACTGAGCCGCAGAGCAAGGTGTTCGAGGCGATTCTAGGCTCTTCGAGGCCTCGGAAGAGCTCGTTTTAAAAGGCGATTTGTGTCCACGGTCTTTGCGAATCCCCCATACTCGCCGCCGCAGGCCGGGATGATCGTTGTGTTGATCCATTTTGAACCTCGCATTGCCACCGGAGACTCGACTGGACTCGTCTACGGTCTATCGACCGAGTTGCGGCCAATGGGCCAAGTTTTTGCCGTGTTCCTCGGGTGGCATGCACGTGGCCGATTTCATGCGTCTAGAGTACCTAATATTAGGCATCGGGCCGAGAATGGGCAAGTTCCCGGCGTGGATGATTCTCGCGCAGCCGAGGGCTTCTTCGCTCGAACTCGGATCGAGGAAACGGATAGCAAGGTGGGATTCCGTGTCGCCTAACCGTTTTCCCATCCCCTCCCAAAAAAAAAAATCGTTTAAAAAGAAAAATCCAAACAGAAATGCTCAAACACGGACCAAAATTGGCTAAAATCAGGCAAAACCACAGATTTGTAGCTGCCGTAGCACCCTAACCCCTGTAATCCTAACCCTAATCATCTACTTACTCTTGTTGAAGAAAATCATTTGACTGACTTGGAAATTGCTATTTTCACAGATATTGATATTTTGAAAAATATTCCTAGTGAGTCAACGGTGACTGCTACCAACATACTTCAATCATGGAATATGGTTTTCTAAGCTATCTGCATCTGTGCACCCATTTTTATTTTTTTTGCCAGCCTATGGCCTTGGTTGCGGCCCCGCTTGCGGCCCGGCCCCCGGTTGCGATCAAAACATCCATAGCAAGTCAACGGTTGGGAGCACACCCAAAGTTTATAGACGGAATATCATTTTCTCACCGAGATCTACACGTGCGCCCATTTTCGATTTTTTTTTGGGTGAGGGCCGGGTGGGAAAACGATTAGGCACCTGAGCCTAAACTCCAGTGCGCCAGTTACGCACTCGAGCTTCTGTCGAACGGTGGCCTTCGCAGCCATGTAATCGGCGTGCTGATGTCATTTCATTCGCTCGAACTGCTGTACTACGATCGTTCAATCGTGGTAAAATCCGAACCACTCCGCCTCACTAAACCCGAGAACCGCGCCACCTTCCTCGCCGTCCTTTCTGCCTTCGGGTCTCTGCGCAAGCCTCAGTGGGGGTACCCAGAGCTGCTCAACCCACCAGCGCGCAACCCGCTGCCTTTACCCGTCGATCCGCCGTCTCAGTTCTGGGGGCGCATGTGTCGGGACCGCACCCTCGAATTGAAGGGCGGCTAGAAACTTGTGTTGGGAGATATAATCTTCCGCGCGCGCGGAGTGATTGGAGGCGGTACGGTCGCTGTCCAGGCCACAGTGGAAGAATGTCCCTCTTCCCACAAATTTCAAGGCAAAGCCGTGGTCGTGAAGTGGAGTTGGGTGCCAAAAAGCCGAGTCCGCGAAGCCAAGATCGTAGGGGACGCACGGGCCTGTGCTGAGAAGGGCAGCCCCGACATGCTGCGTCATCTACCCGAGATATACCATGACGAAGATTTCGACAGTCTCAGGCCCGAGTATAGATCCTGCTCAGGTTGGCTTAACCCAAATCTGTTGTATCACAAATTGGCTTAAAGCTGCTTAAGCCAGTTAATCCTTGTATTAGTACTGTACTACACATATAATACACTACTGGGAGCCCAACGGTATCTTCTAAGCGGCTTAAACAGCTTGAAATCCTTCAAAAGCTGCTTAAACGGCTCGAAATGCTTTAAGCCGTTCAAGCCGACTGAATCCATCGATCCCGCCCTTCAATTGAGCCGCGACTTGGGTGTAGTACGGGGTTTGAGTAATTTTTGGTTTCGTTAAGCCAGCTATCCCAGGTAAGCTGAATAATACTTACCAGTGTTTGCAGCGCCTAACCGGCATCGACACCGACGGAGCGGGTTGCAGGGCACAGGGCACGGAAAGGGTAAGTGGGATGTCTCTTAAATGGCCCAAAATAATGAAGTGTGGTTCTTGCAAGTTGCCACTGCGTCCAGAGCGTGCCACCGTCCACCAACTCGGGAGTGATTATGAAGCCGATGTAAGGCGGCCGGATGCGGGGTAGATGCGCTCTCGATGCGCGAGTTCTTGACTGTGGAAGTATCCGCCTCTGACGTTTTCTGTTGGCGACGAGTTGACATGTGTGCACCATGGTGTGTGGAGGGCAAGTGGAGAGAGCAAAGAAAACAGGGGCTGTGGAATGCGAAGCCAAACATGAACACACAGTGCTAAACACTTCTTTCTTCTTCTCAATGACAATGGCCTCGTTCTTCTCCTCCATCATCCTCCCAGATGAATCTCTGGAATAAATTCGATAACAGCCCAGCGCTCAAAGTTTCCTTTTGAGCCTGCTCAGACCTCGTGCGTGTACACTGGACTCCAGCTTACTTGTGCTTTAGGCCATTGCATGCACATGGCAGAACGAGTCCAGGACAAGTCTTCAT
This sequence comes from Mycena vulgaris, assembly GCA_029204335.1. Taxonomy (NCBI): domain Eukaryota; kingdom Fungi; phylum Basidiomycota; class Agaricomycetes; order Agaricales; family Mycenaceae; genus Mycena; species Mycena vulgaris. The sequence goes on from JARGYA010000850.1 coordinate 21,612, forward strand.
TATACTTTTTCTCTTCATGGACAAAGATCGGAACAATGATCTGATTAACCTCGCGCATATATGACCGCTGCCGCTAACTTTTCCCCACATTTATGGAGTGCCATTGGATCGTAACGGTCTTCCAGTGAGGCATCTCGGATACACGCTCTCCCGGTTGATATTCCGTCGTGGAACTATACTGTGCCCCTTAAATCAATGAATCTGCAGGTGAAGTGATTTTGCCCTCCATATATTATGCTTCTCAGGTTTAGTTTCACTATGACACCTGCAGAGTTGAATCCCAGTTGGTCGTTGAAACTTAGTCTGTCGTGGTTTATATCAATCAGCGTACTTCCGTCAATTTTGGGATCATGAACATTTTTTGAGAAAACATTATTTAACCTACAGGCTGGACAAATGCCTCGGCTGAGTGCCAGGTGATCTCTAATCCAGTCTTGAAGTGGCACAGGAACCGGATAATCTTGTCTCCCACTTAAACCCGCCGATACAGAAGCTTCAAACAGCGAGTATTCGAGAGGACCTGCAAATCCGCATGTCAAACATGGCTGTTTCCCTGAACCGTACGACTTGCTTGGCAGCAACGCTCCTGCTAATTTATCTATAGACGTTGATCTTGGGCCGTAAGGAAAATGACTAGGATTTACGCTGTGCATCTGACTTCTTAAACAATCTCTAACTTGTTCCAGTGAAGAACCTGCTCGATGTACCATCAAATTCAAGTTTAGCACATATTTTTCCATCAAGGGACTCAATTCACTGAACCTGTGAGTCCACACCAAGTTATCTTCGGCCCATAAGTTGTTCAATATAGTGAATGTTGCATCGTATGCACAGCTGTAGTTTCTATTATCCTAGATCAATCCTACCGGTATTGGACCCGGCACAATGTTTGCAAGAGACCTTGCAACTGTACTTGGCCCAGATGTGGGTGCGTCAGACTTGACATCCGATCTAGAACATTTAGCTTTTTTTTGGTCTTCATCTGCATCAGTTCTGACAGCTGCATTCTTACGCTTATTATTTTTTGATATAGATGGTTTCCACTCGCTGTAAGTCACCGGTTCAGGCACCCTGGGGCCCATTGATGAATCCCAAGACATTACAGGATGGAAGTGCACTGGATCTCGGTGGTTAGATTTCCAAGCGTAGAAAGAACGTATGAGACGGCGTCGGCACAGGCCAGTGACACTCAGCACCAACAAGCTTTCACAGTGTACCCTAGTAATCTCATCCAGCTCCCTCGACTCTTGTCGAAGGTACCCCGAAATGCCACTAGTAATCTTTGCAACATTCAAACCTTCCACTATCACAGTTCCCTCTGCCGGCCACGTAATATGACATGTGTGTTCTACAATTCACGAGATCAACGACATTCCATGGGCGCGATTTGCCTTGAGAAGTGTAATTAGTCGTCCCGAAATTAATTAATGCCACGATCTGCTCTCTCAATGCAGAAAGAAAAGTGTTGTCTTCAAGAAGCACTGCGACATGAGAAACAGTCCACACTAAAGGGACTACGTTGATTGGTAAGCCTTCAATTTGAATATCCCACAGCGGATTAATCAATTTCACAGAGAGGGTGTCCAAAAATTTTCTTCGCGATCACTCCCCGCAGGAATACGAGGAACGTGTCCTCCGGATAATAGTCCAGGCCGAATTCCAACCTATTACGGAGCTGCAGGACCCGGGTCAGTTGGCGAAAGCCTTCAAAGAATTTTTTGAATGTAAGTCGCTTTTCACCGCTCTTCTTCACACGCAATCTCATGCCTGTGTAGGCTGTCGTTGGCTCCACGACGATGTGAAGACAATTCGCCGAGACATCAGCGTCGGCAATCTCATGTTCAAGCAGATTGGCGACACCGTATATGAAATCTTGAATGACTTTGATCTTGCCGTTCAGTTGAACCACGAGCCGCGCTCCACCTCCAAGCAGCGTACAGGACAAAGTCGTACATGGCAATTGACCTGCTTGTCCCGTAACCTCCCTATCATCACTATCGGCACGATCTGGCATCATTCTTATACATCCTCGTCTTCCTCACCTGCAAAATCGAAGGTTCTCCGCTCGCAAATTGGAAAAAACCTTGCGATGGAGAGTTTGAGCAACCTGAAGCATGTTGCCATAACTAAGAGTGGCTTCCCTCCGACCCGGGATCATTTCCGGCAATTTCGTTTATGGATAGTTGGACTCTCGGACGTGTTTGGGGTAGGCTTTAGGCACAACAACAGCGTTTAGATCGCAGAGCTGACGGGAAATGCTCCGTTGACTTTCGATGTTAAAACCCTTGGAGGTGCGGTGGACTTTGATAAGTTCAAAGCTGTCCTAGAAATACCCATTGTCCCGTTGTGATATGTAGTACGCTGAGCATGTATTTTCACTGAAGACGAATTTTCCGGGGTTTTTTATTACCACTGAATTCCAAATTTGAAGAGATATAAACTGCGAAATTGGTATGCCGCCTCTCCTGTTCCACTAATCCCGACATCTCGGCTGAGTTTCCGAATTGCTAGGATATTTCTGCTTCAATCATGTACTCTTAACGCCTCGCCTCCGTGACCGCGGGAGACGAAGCGCGCCCCGACCGAGGACGAGAATGCATAAAATTGGAAGGGGGGCGAGAAATACAAGGCAGGGGAGTGACTCTTGCTTGTGGACCGTCGCCCACCGTAGTGATGCGAATGCGAATCCAAGCATGGGGCATGACGGGAGGCGGCGAAGGGACTCGCCTACCCTCTCTTACTTCGCGCAACGCCCAGTCGCGCGGAGCACGCGATCCCCGACGACTGGGGAGAGTTTGCACGAGGGCAAGGAGCGGGGTGCACGTGGGGACCAAGGCTCGCGTGGTCTTGCGGAGGTCCAGAAACGGGAGGTATAGGGCGGCGCGCGTTCCGTACGGGATGGGCCGGCAGGCACAGGCGCACGATGGCCGACGCGCGGGTTCACAGGTACATGAGCGCGGGGAGCGCCGCCCATTCGATCTTCCTCGGCATCGCGTGCTTGATAATGTGTACTTGCAGACTCGTAAAAAACGCAGGGGATTGACGAGCGAGTAAGCGGCTCGACGAGCGAGGTCGAGTCCATGAAGCGGAGGGGAAAAATGCGGAGCGGTGCTCCTAGGCGAGTTAGAGAGGCAACGGACACGAACTCCTGCTGCATCTCCTGCCCACGAAGGTTTGGATTTTTCTTTTTAAACGATTTTTTTTTTTGGGAGGGGATGGGAAAACGGTTAGGCGACACGGAATCCCACCTTGCTATCCGTTTCCTCGATCCGAGTTCGAGCGAAGAAGCCCTCGGCTGCGCGAGAATCATCCACGCCGGGAACTTGCCCATTCTCGGCCCGATGCCTAATATTAGGTACTCTAGACGCATGAAATCGGCCACGTGCATGCCACCCGAGGAACACGGCAAAAACTTGGCCCATTGGCCGCAACTCGGTCGATAGACCGTAGACGAGTCCAGTCGAGTCTCCGGTGGCAATGCGAGGTTCAAAATGGATCAACACAACGATCATCCCGGCCTGCGGCGGCGAGTATGGGGGATTCGCAAAGACCGTGGACACAAATCGCCTTTTAAAACGAGCTCTTCCGAGGCCTCGAAGAGCCTAGAATCGCCTCGAACACCTTGCTCTGCGGCTCAGTCGGCAGCCGTGAAATGAATAGCATCTGTCAACGATTAACGATTCGTCGAAGACGGCCACACTAACCCGCGCGGTGCAGCACACCAGCATTTTCATGCATGCTATTTTCCGTCGGTTTTTCTTCACCAGAGTCTTCATTGGACGCACAATGAGTCCAGGGACTCGATGCCATCATTGGTATTTTGTGGACTAAATAATATTGTCCGCGCTGCCTCTGAATCCGCATACCAGTGAGGGTCTTCTGCCGAATGGTGCCGAGAAGTCTGAGACTGATCTAGCCCTGGACCAGAACGCAGTGGTCCGGAGTAGACGGCAATGATCATCGTCACCATCTGGTTCTCCGGTACATAGCACTTGAACGCCTGACTCTAGCCTTTGGTCGACCTGTCGGGCTATGTAGATCCTCTGCCTTTATATACCTGCCATTTTCTAGTTTGTATACATACATCCTTCCGCTTGCCCCTCAAAAAATGTCTATCTATCTCGTATCTGCTTTCTTACTCGCTTCAGGTGTATGGGGCCATCCAACTCCCGTGCGTTCCTTCAATGTCGGTCTGTTCTCGACCATATAACTTTATATTCATAGGAACACCCTACTCCTCGTCAAGCACCCATTTCGAATCAGTATATCCATCTCACCGACAACTTTGAGATGTGCCTCGCCGTCGCACCGTTTTTCGACGGAGACGGGAACGGCGCGGCCGTCGTGATCGAACATTGCATCACCGGGGGGAACTCCAGGCAGAACTGGACAGTCTCCGGATCCACCTTGCAGGTGCTCGACAACATGTGCCTGGATGTCACAGGGGGCGCGACCGCGAACGGGACGCCGCTGCAGATCTGGGAGTGCACCGCGGGCGACGCGAACCAGCAGTGGACGCTGTCGGGGAACTCGATCCAGTGGAGCGAGGAGTCTAGTTGCTTGGATCTCACCAACGGAAACACGACCAACAATAATGTTGTACGTATCCCGTTCCATCTTTCTTCCTCCTCTTCTTCCCATGATTCAATATATCTTTCGCCAAACATAGATCCAGACCTGGGCCTGTACCGACGGGCCGAACCAACAATGGACGCTGACCACTGGCCCATCCGAACCCATCACCCCCTCGGTGAGCAGCACGACATGCCTCACTGCGCCCACCAACGCGAACGGTGGGGAGGTCGTCGTCGAGCCGTGCGACGGATCGACCAGCCAGTTGTGGACGGTGATTGACGAGACGTTCGTCGTTTATGGCAACATGTGTCTTGGTGCGCGCTCCGTCATTCACAACTCAGCTCATTATGCACGCTGAAGTGTAATATACTCTTTCAGATGTCACGAACGGGAACACGGCGAGCGGCACCAAGTTGCAGATATGGGACTGCACACCCGGCGACGCGAACCAGCAGCTCTTTTTCTTCCCTTCGGACCAAGTCATTATATGGGCAAACGAAGACATGTGTGTCGATCTCACGGACGGGAGCCTCACAAACGGGAACCAGGTATGCGGGTTTGACACTCCAGTCGAACCGTCTCTTTTTAATCCGTTTTTTCTCTCCGTTTGTAGGTCCAGATGACCAAGTGCTACCAAGACAACAACCAGGTATGGGACTTTGGAGAATATTTTTATGAAGGTTAAGTGAGGACATTATCTAATTGGAACACTTTTACTACTCTGTACGCGATGGAAATGTACAGACTTACTTTCTTCCCATGTAAATTTGAAACAGTCCTCAGAGATGATAGAATCACAGTCCAAACACGACCAACCACACTTTTCTCTTCAACCACCACCAAACCACTGTCCATACGATCCCGTCCGTGCGACATCCATGAGGCGCAAATTAGCCTGTGCGCTAGCGCTCTCGCGTGAGTCAGTGACTTCCGTGTCCCTCTCCGTTTCCGGTTGGGGAAGCCGGCGGTTCGTGGGTGGAGACCTGGAAACAAAAGATCAGAACGACTCAACCCGGAGTCGGACATGATTTTCCACCATTGGATAGACCCATCACATGCGTACCAGATCCGGGCTGCGACTGAGCCGTGCATCGGGCTCGAGTTCTCATCTTGTCAATGCGAAGGGTGCTGGGGACTGAAGACTCCACCCGCCAGGGTGCTGAATGAAGCGCCCTCGTTGCCTCCATACGTGAAAATTAATTCGTACTTTCCAAACCAATTCCCAATATGATCCGATTGGGGTTGAGCCTAACTTGATCATTTCTTTACAAGAACATGAGCCCGTCCAGGCAAACACACGACCCAGCGCCGAGTCGAACGGCGAAATCTCCACCTCCGAATGCATTCATTGTCATTACGCCGCGCGCTACTCTCCTCTCGTTGTTTGGTCTCTGAAGATTAGGCAGCATTCTGAGTAGCCGATGTTCGCCTGCCACTGGTTGAATGGCTGGCCTGTGGTGCCGCGGGTCCCGCGATCAAAATCAGACGGGTTACGTATGCGCCCTTCGACGCGCTCATTATACTATTAGACTTGGAGCGCCGGTGGCAAGTTGCTGCTCGACACAGCCCAAAAAAGTTTGTTCTCAACTGCGAGAGTTCCACACATAGCACACTATTCTAGGAGGCCAAAAGCATCATTACCATGCTCATAATAGGATGCGGTCCAGGCTATGAAGTCAAGCGTTCGGATGTTACTACTCCGGATGTGCTCCCGGCGTTTTACAATATTTATAGTATACTGGGCGTTCGGCCGCAAAAATAGCTGGCGGCAGTCGTTGATGAAAGAAGTCGGGAGGAATAGGAAGAAAGGTTCTTCTTCGAGGAATTTAGCAGCGTGCCGAAAGTAGGCCAACTCGGCTCAGGCATTGAGAATATCCTCTATGGCCCAGCGCTCAAAGAGCAACTTGAAGCAACCGAGGGTATGAAGCGGGGCTTGCGTAATGCGAAAGCCAGAAGGAGCTCAGAAAGCGGCGGGACATCATGCTGGCGGGGCGCTCAAGCGATTTTGTAGCCGAGAGATATGTCACGTGGGACTGCTAAATAGCGATCGGTTATATGGCAACCCCCGTTCCTCTGGCACAGTGGTTGCCAAATAGATTCATCCAAAAAAAATAGGGCTGTGCAAGAATCAAATTTTAACATGTTAATAACACATGTGAGAAAAAGGTATTATTTAACACCGAGTTTCTGACACAGCCCTAGAAGAAAACGAGGGGATGCGCGTCGAGAGCAACCAACCATTTGTTACCATCAATCACGCCATCGGACCTTGGCAGAGTGCCGTTACGTGCGCGGTCCCGGATAATGTCAGCAAGCGTAGTTTCAATGACTGGGGGAACTGAGCGCATGGAATTTTTCGAAGTTAAGTGTGCTCTTCCAATACACTGGGTTGTCACTCCGTGGAAACTGCACAATTCCTCCCAATCCAAAAGACTTGAAAATCCCTGGTGCATCGACGGGACAAGACGTCAAAGACAATTGTTTGCAGAAAATGGGGAGAAGGAAGATGAAGGGGACGACTCGGATGACGACGCATTTGAGTTTGACGCGCAGGACTTCAGAGATATTCAAATTCAATCCTTTCACCCCATCTTGTTGTCGTTCGGAAGCCATTGCCAGGCCACAAAAAAATTGTATTACATTGACGATATAAAATGATAATTTTGGTTGCCCGCCTGCGCCTCCCAACAATTGTGGCCACAGATGACGCGTCCACACACTTGCGGGAAGGTTGCGAGCGGTTGTGAGCGATTGTGATCGCCGAAATTGTTGTGAAGGAATCGTGATCCGGATTCCGTACCCGGCCCAAACCTGATTGTTCCAGATTTGGTGATGACTACGACTTCGCCTCGACTCCCATCTTGCTCCCATCTCTTCGCCGAGTAGGCACCCTCACGTCTCGCCAAGCCGCCATTAACAGTCCTGACAGTAATCCAATCTACCAAACCAACCCCCGCCTTCATGCCGCGGGTCGCTGCTGAACTCGTCGATCTGATCATCTCATTCCTTCACCCAATTCCCTTCCAAAGCGGAAATGGGGCCGGGAATTTCCTGGAAAAATCCACAGCCAACGATGTGGCCAACTGCGGCCTTGTCTGCCGGGAGTGGGTCCCTTCAAGTCGACGTGTACTCTTCTATAGAGTCCACGTCCGGCGGCTGAATGCCCACACGTTTGCGAAACTCTTCAAAAAGCCACAGCACCTCACGTTTCTCCCTTACATCCGGGAGCTGCAATTCCATCGCTCTGAGATTGTGAAGAATCGTTGGTGGACCACCATCCCTCTCAGAATAGTGAAACACCTTTCGGGCTCGGGTTATTCCGTCCCCCGCTTAGGGCACTATCCATACATGCTAGCTTGCCCCCAACTACCTGGAATCACGCATCTGGACATCGTTGCAGATCACTCTACGCTCGCCGAGATCCTGCGATGTGTGACATGTTTTCCGGAGCTCGAGACGTTGAGGCTTTGGATCGCGAATTGGACTGCCATGCGGATGCCGGATGAGCCTCTCCGGCTTGCAAAAACGCTTCACTCCCTGGACATCAAATGTAGCAGCGACGTCGAACACATTCTTTCGTGGATCCAGTCAACAAATGTCCACGTATCGACCCTGAGCCTCCACATTCCACAGTACCGCGTGGAGGGCTGGCTGTGCGCAACTCGTTACATCCAACATTGTGCTTCCTCCTTGAAATCTCTAAGTCTAACGTTCCTGCACCCTCACGGAATCCCCGGTATGCTCGCCCTTACCCCCGCTCGCTCGTTCTAACCTGGCCTGGCTCCAGACTTGACCGACGGCTTCCTCAGATCGAATACGCAGCTTCGAGAGCTAACCATCCAAGCCTTCACTGGCTACGCCGCGCTGCTGTTCACCCCAATTCACCTCCCACCGTCCCTGGAGATCATCACGTTCGCAATACCAGCCTTCTTCCCGGATTTTGAGCAGGTTTCATCAGACTCGGATTCAGCGATTGCATCCCACGATTCAATCCGCCAACTGCGCATTGTCTACTTCGGACCCTACAAGGTGGAAGAAATGGGCCATCTTCATTCGAATCTCGACGAGATACCGGCGCGCATGCTTCATCGCCTGCCGTTGTGCGCGGCTCGCGGCATAGTCACAGAGAGCGTGGCGGGAAGAGACCTCTTGGATTATTACTGGGGTAGGAGATAGGCTCTGCCATTTATCGGGGAGTGTAAGTAAGTATCGGAGCGTATGCCAAAGCATTATATCACAGTATTCTAGCGGTATTCCTGCACGCCGTGATTTAATCATACTGTAAGCAACCAACCCATTGAGCACGCCAATTCCCATCCCTTGCCTGTGCTCAGCTCGCAACCGCGCGCGTCACTCTCCGCTCGCTCGCCAGATGCCAACCCCTCCGGGGTTGGCCGCCCTCGCTTTAGCCGCCCACCGTCCCCTCGCGCCCACCGCCCCCACCCACCATCCCCGCGCCCAGCCGAGCGATATGCCCCCGACATTGCCTCGACCTGCGCGCGGAATCCCTGTACATCATATGGTATGGTACTCGGATGTAATTATTTAAATGGGCGCGCATAATTACTGGTTCAATCTTGCTGCAGCACTGCGAAGGCGTTCGATGAGGAATCTGGGTAGTAAGTCGTAAAACCAGAAAGCCAAACCTCTGCCTTTCCAAATCCAAGCCAAGCCAAAGGTATGGCTTCAGCAGCGCTTTCTTTACCACGCCAACTCTAATCTCGCACTCTCCGTATGTCTGAGCAAAATTGGTCAATTTAACTCATATGTTGAGCTCTCTGAACTCCAGGAGTCACACCTTTTCACCCTAACTCCCTCGTCTCCCCGAACAATTTGAACACTGCGGTCACATGTCTGGTTCACCCTCCGCGGCTGTGATTTTCATGTCCAATAACAGCGCACGATCTAAGTCGCGGAATGCGACGGATACGCAACATGTTTGAAATGATGTTTACCAGGTCCTGAGACAAGATTCCGTGGTTCAAGATTTTTTCTCGCAAGCCATGGCTTGAGCCAAAGCCAAGCCTAGCCAAGCCCTACCCGAGGACTTCGGCTTTGGTTTCAGATTTTTGATACCAAAGCCCAACCAAAGCCCGGTCAAGCCAAGCCCAAGCCCCGGCTTACAAGCAAAGCAACGCCAAGAACATCACTAGGCCCTCAGGGCATTCTTGAGGCAGCGTACGGTTCTTCCTGTTTGGTTTTTACGACGCATGGAATCGATCGGCATTCCAATGCAGTGGAGGATAGGTGCTCACCACACTTGAACAGGTTCAGGATCTTTCTCCATGAGTGACTAGTTCAGGCGGCCGGTGCATTTGACAGGATCAGATCACATCACGGCAAACACCGATTCGGTCTCCATTACCATCACTGGATGCCGCTAGACCCAATCCGGAAATCTTCCTTTCTGTTCTTCTCCCTTCTCCTCCTTCTCCCTCCCCCTCCCCCGTCCGGCAGTTCATGTATCCATGCCCTTCTCGCTCCTTGTTATCCTGCTCTGCTGCTGCCGCCGGACCCGTACGTGCGACGCCGAATCCACCGTACGCCTCTTCTCTTCTCTTCATATAATTGAAATTGCAATTGGAGGCTGATTCATTCATTGCCTCATGGTGGTAGGTCATCCCGAGCGAAACTTCGCGCCTCCTCGACCCGCCTTCGCTGTTCGTTCCCTTGCACTCCACGAAAGAAAACTTGAAATGCTTACGAACGGGCATTAAAGCAGCCCCGCGCCGGTAGTCGACCACCAAACCCTCGGCGAGAGGCTGGCCGGCATTGTGCGCGCGAAGGAGGAGTCCGTGTTGCGTCCTCCTGTGCTACACGCAATTGATACTGATTCTCCGCGTGAACAGGAAGATGGTCAGCGTAGCCGCGCGCACGCCCTTCACCATCGTCTCATCCCATCCCACACTCTCACCCTCGCCCTCGCCCTCGCCCTCGCCTTCGCCCTCGTCCTCGCCCTTGCCCTCCTCGTCCACACGCCCCACGAACGGCACGACGACGATAAGCCGCCGCCCGCCCGTGCTCACCATGACGCCCGCGCGCCCGCGCTCGCAGGGGAGCAGTCTCCACCTCAATCTCTACGCGGACACGCGCAGCCACGCCTCCCGCTCGTCCTCTCGGCGGCGCCCGCAGTCCGCGCACTCCCAGTCCTCCGTGCTTCTGTCTGCGTCCTCCGCGTCCCAGTCTTCGGCGCCCGCCTCTGCATCGGATCGCGGCAAGGCGCCCGCGTCTGCGAACACGTGGTTCGGCGAGAGCGGCTTGGACGTCGATGAGGAGGAGGTACCTCTCTTGTTTCCACTCCATGTCGAGGCGCGCGTTCACGCTATTTATTTAGGTGGTCACGGCCGCGCCCTCGCCGCGGCGCATCCACCACCCGCTGACATACCCGCCCGCGCCCCCACACGCCACGCGGGTGCAGGGCATCACGCTCTCCTGGGGCGATGTCTGAACGCGCCCACGGATTGTTATGTTGTATGTAACGTCTCCTTTACGGCCTCGACCCACGCTCCCGCGCATTGGGATTGGCATTTTACGCATTCGACGCTTACGATCCTTCACCCCCGCTCCCCACGCCCCACACGCCTCTTCCGACCTCGGACTTCGGACCTCCCTCACTCTACTCTACTCTACTCCACCCCGACTTCACCCGTCGCACCTCGCACCTCACTCCTCCACAAAAAATGACGCTCCTTATCTTACTTACGAGCCTCTCTCTCCTCTCACAGACACGGACGGACACGGACTGTACCTACCTACCTACCTATTGTATTAGTATCAGCATTAGTATTAATATTAGTATCAGCATTTATGCGGATGGCGTTAGCGTTGAATGCGGACGCCGATCGTTGCGTCGGGATGATCGCGATTTCAGGTGAGCGTCAACAATAAGCGTTGAGGGTTTAACGTTGCGCTGACCGCTGCTCATTCTCATCAGGCAGCAAGAATAGAGGTCTGCCGTGAGAGTCTAGTGAAGAGAAGAGCCGGGACGATGATTCGTTCCCCGCGCCCGGGAGAGACCGTACGCGGATGGATCATAGTAATTCATCTCTGGTCGAGGACACCGCTGCGCCGTTTGCTACTTCCCGTCTTTAGAAATTGAGTTTATATCGATTCAGCGCGCCGACAACTTATGGATACATGTTATTTAATTATAACGACTTCCTCTAATGTCGCTGGGCTGCATGGGCCGATTGTTCGTTCCATCATATGCGTACAACATCTTTGTTTCGGTTGCTTTCACCAAGTGGTGAGCGGTGCGGCAGATTTAATTGATATCAAAGCAAGCAAGCAGGCCTGGGGCACTGGGAAGGGTGGATTCCAACCTCTCTCTCCTTGGGACGTTGAATTGTGACTTCGCGCATTTGCGCATTTTTTGAAACACTAGCAGTTACCCGTGTCTTCGCCACGGACAATTCAAGAGTATTATGCCCTGAATTTTTAACATAAAGACACCAACCTTCTGTGACTTTCCGTACTTCAGAAGACCACCAAGTTTCCGCTTTTCAAGTCCTTGTGCAACCATCAGGTTGCCAGAGTCATCTGTCTTTAGTTCTGCCATATATTGGGGCTGGAGCATCGTTTAGAACTTGCTGCTTATAGGACGCTTCAAAAACATACTTCAAACGATGTATTCTTGTGAATACTTCAAGCTGACACTACCAACTACTAAAGCTCTATTGTTTCTGCATCAGGAAAACATAATTTGTATGGCTGTGGCTGGCGGAGAGCTGGGACAGCTGGCACATCTGGGGCAGCTGGCAGCCCCGTCGCCAGCTCACGCCATCTTTCTGAAATCACCAGCTCCGCCATTTTCGGTCAGACCGCCAGAATTTCTTTGCCCAATTTAGCCAACCAAGAGAATGAAAATGATCCTCAACAACGGGAGCTCAGGTTTAAAATGCAATCTCATTAACATGATGGTCTATGTAATTATTTACACGGAAGGATTTGAACGCATACATAGAGAGAATAAATATGGTGGAAAACAATCCTACATAAGATAAACATCCAAAACTGAGCTATGGTGCGGGTTAGCCTGAGGACCAGTAAGCCATTGGGGCTGACTGGGAACTCAGAATTAGCTCTCAACTGAATGCTCAGTCTTTTTCCGGTCTGGTTTCATGAAATTCCGCACAAGTCGTTCAAACTCCGCTCGGCTGATTGCCGTGCCTCGCTAAACCTCGCTTCCGTGAGTTCGCCGATCAGCACCAGAAACAATACCAACTGTCAATGAACCAACACATCGCCTTTCTTCCTTTCCCGTCATCTTCTCTCCTCCAATTCCCCCCATTTCTGACCTTCTTGTCCTCCACCGACCTTTCCTCTTTGTCAACCAGTCAAACAGTCGTTATGTCTCTTGTAGGTCTTCGGCCTCTCCCTTCCCGCCTTCCGGCTTGCTGATTTTCATCTTAGCCATCCTAACTGCGCAAATGTCTTCCACCCAGAGCCGTGCTTTCGTACGTGGACTTCTTAATCGTACCCTGCCATGACTAAGTAGATGTTGCCTCTGCCCCCCGCGCATGGCGACGACTGCAACACCACTCACCTGTCATTTATGTACCTCCATCCTCCCGCTCTGCGTTTTCCTAGGCCCTTGCACCACCTCAATTTGTATGTGTGCTCTGTACCTTTGCTTCTTTTCATGCGCTGACATCGTTGCAGTCTTATGAACACCTTTACCTTCCCCGCGCACGATGGGCCTCGGCGCCAGATTCCAGCACGAGAAGGCTGTGGGGGATGACATCTTCGAGTAGTCCTCGGACGGCGGTGATTCGTCGGAGTACATGGACCCACATTCCCACATCGTCGTTTCCAATGACGAGCCTGAGGAAGATGATGAGGTATGTGGCTTGTTTGGCATCATGTATTTTGTCTGATTTCTTCGCCGTCCCACAGTAGTCTGTCACTGTATATCTGTAGTGCTTTGTAGACCTCCCACTACATAAATGAATCATATTTTTGGTGCCATCTATACTATTGTGTGATTTTATGGCGACATAATGATGATCTGGCAGCGACTGGCATCCGAAACTGGCGCCAATTCTGGCTCCATCAAAGGAAAGATGGCGCGGATGGCTCCCATAATTTATTCTGGCGCTCGCTATCTTTTTATGGGGCTAGGCCGGATTATGGAATGATGGCAGTGTTGGCAGACCTGGTGCCAGCCCAGCCAGCTCAAATACAGGCAACTCTGGGGAGGCAGAATTGAAGCAGAAAGCCGTACCAACGGAATAGTCTAAGCGTGCTTCGCCACGGAATCGACAGCATGTTCATATTCAGCATATTTTCAGATCATGTCGTCCATTTCACTGCATCTGAATACCATTATAGGAGATCTTCACCGGTCTCTTTGTGTCAATCTGGGATTTTCCCTTGCAAGTGTTCTATTAGCATTTGGGACCTGATTACTCGACATACTTATATCAGCAAGTAAGGCACTGACTGCATAAGCCTTTATTTCTGCACTCCTATGTGGCCAGACAACAAGTTGAACTGGCGGCATCTCGGGCAAGTTAGAAGTCCATTGGGAAGTGTGGGAACATCACTCACGTGCGATCAGCCGGAGATCACGGAAGTCCGAGGTTTATGATCGCGTATGCCAGTTGATTCAGACTAATGCAAATGCAGAAACGGAGGAGAATTTGCGGGAATCAAGAAAGAATCAAGCGGTAATCAAGGATCTTGTGATTGGTCTGGGCCGGCCCTTTCCAAAGACGGGCATCCTTATCATTTCATCAAAAGCTGTAAGAGAGGAAAACAAATTGCGCGTCTCAAGGTTTTCGGAAACGGCTGTAAAAGGTTCTTTAGTAGTCTCTATGACGAGGGAAGCGTTACACTACTGTATAAATGCCCAGAAAACGACGACGCGATTGAATATGACTGGTGTATGTTTGTTATTTTACGTAATTTCAACACGTTCGTATGAAAACGGCGGAACAGTCGTTTAATACTTATAGATAAGTGTACGCTTCTGGTAAAACATTCTCTGCGTTACAGGATCTCACCCTCCTTGGAACTCCGAAGGCCAGAATATCCGTGTGCCGTGCTTGATCCCGTTCCTCACCAACCGGCCGGCGACGCAGTGATCGGTGATGACCACAATTAGCGTGAATGTGTCTCTGGTTGGGTCGCCGTTCCTACCCTCCATATTAGTGATTGCGAGAAGGTTTGAGCCCATTCGATTTCTATGCGTCCAGACTTCCGTGTCGACAGACGTGAGAGAACATTTGAAAGGATGCGGCCAGTTTTGGCACTTGAGGCGCCGAACATCTCTGTAAAAATGTATTGTCTTATCCACCACATCTCCGAGCCGGGCAAGGCTGTCGAACCGTTCACGAGCGGCGACTCTGTGGAAATCATGAGGTCGATGTTTCATGAACTCCACTTGTTCCAAACGAATCGGAGGTTGCATCAGCATCTCCTCGGTCACTCGCTCCGTTAATGTTTTGTAAAGGGAGGTGCGGATCTCGACGTTAGACATCTTGATAGACACGAGCGAGCGGCAGCGATTGACCACTCCGATGGCCTCGTCGTTCGAGATCGGATTCTCCGACAGAATGAGCTCCCCGTTGGTGTGGTTATTGCCAGTGGTTCCGGTAAGAGCTGTGAGCTCCATACCCGTGAACTGTCGGCTGCCGTCGGTGATTTCGAGTCGGTACAGCGCTGGAGCGTGAACGGCAGGGAGATATTGAACGTTTCCGATCGTGATGGAAAAGAGTTTAAGCAGTTCGACAGTGAACGGATGAGAGCTACTTTGCAATGTCGAGCGCCAAACCAGCGTTCTGGGATTGACGCACTTCTCGAACACTCCAGGCCACCGGGGGCTGGCATCCCCGTTGACATCGAGGTGCGTTAGCCCACGGAATTTTACGTCGGGTTGGGCAGTGAAACGAATGGCGAAAGGAATACGGAGGCGAGAAATTGACGAAGCGTCGAGACGGGTAAGAGGATGACCCCCGGTGCATGTAGATCTCTCCCATCCGTGGCGGAGAGTCACCTCGAAGACCTTCAATTTCTTCGCCTCCAAAAGGATGTGTTTGGCCTGGTGGTTTGTAGAGAATACCGCGTGCGCGTATAGGCGCTCGGGTCCCTCGCATTGGCGATTCCCGACGAAGTAGAGCGCCTCCCAGAGATTCCTGTTTTTCACCAGCAGCTGCCAGGCTAGGGTATATACCGTTACCCTGGTCGATACTGGAGACAGGAAGGTTAAAATATATGTGAAGTGGATGCTCCTTCGATTTGTCTAGGTGTTCTTTGATAAAGTTTTTGCGGATTGAGAAAGTAAAGGGAACGTGATCTGTGAATGGGATACGCTCTGAAGGGTTCTGTAGGACTAGGCCGGTCCACATAGTGGGCGTCGCCTTGCATACAGCCCGTAATCTTTTGTTGGTATGCATGATATGGCGGCGGTCGAGTACACGCTAGTATCGGCATCGGGCAGATCGTGGGCGATGAACGTGAAAATTTCGAAGTACAGCTCTATAGGAACTGCTGAAATTGGACGTTGATTTCGTACGTGGTCTGAGGGACTCACGACGGTCAAAAAGAGACAGTTGAGGTGGTTCTTTGTCCGCTCGGATGCGCCGTGGCCCATGCTTTGTGAGAGAGCGGTGCATGAAGAGAAGAGAAATCGGCACGAATAGAGAAAGTCAGCTGCCATACTGGTACGACTTCTTCTCACGCTTTTCTTCGCGCCGTACCATACCGGTAAACATTACAACAGCCGCGCAGCGCGCCCAAGAACTCGTACAGCCATGCGCATGCAGTGGCCCCAAAGCCCAAGTAGCAAAGCGAGAAGCAGAGAGTAACGAGGGTAACATTCGCGCGCGTCCTCGCAACATAGTGGATCCCGGGGTCGCAGGTGGAGCTGTGCACGCGTTGGGCGTCGTGAGACTGTAGTGCCTGTAACCACAGATAGAATCAGTACACGTAGAGAGACAGGACTGAGATTCTGGCTTGTGCGCGCAAATAATTGCGAAGTTTTGGAGTTTCGTCAAGGGAGAATCAGTAACTGTTTGTCACGCGAATTCAGAAACGAGCAATTGCAGCGGGAAATGATACCGCAATGACCCGCGATATTCGCGGCAAACACAGCAACTTGAAACCGTAAATAATCCTCCGTATAATCATCATGTCATGCTTAACTAAATTTCAGAACACGAGAGTGAATTACGGAACTTACCGTCGGTATGGCAGCAAAGGTGGTGACAGGTTCAAGACTTTCAAGTTGGCCGTGCTGAGAGTGGACTCGAGCGCCGGCAGCGAAGATCGGTGTCAGGCGCCGACAGTACGTATAGGGATAAATAGGCGCGAGCAGGCTGTATCCTCCACACTCATCCATATGCGCGGCGGTTCGACCGTGGTTGGGAAGAAAGAGAGGCATTGCTTACTAATCAAATTACGCTTTTGGTTATGTACACTTGCACGACTGAGTTTTGTTGGGCTCCTACTGAGATACAGAAGGTCGTTAATTACATACTGGTACATATGATCCATAAAGTTTGGTTCGTTCGGGAGAGAGATGGAGACATGGAGAGGGAAAGATAGAGTTACAGACAAAACGATAACGAAAATTTGATAGCTATACGTGGAGGACTAGACCCAGTCGGAAAAGAAATGAAAAGCGGGGGTACGACCCGCACAGCACAGACGATTATCCATGCGGGTGGGGTTTGACCCATTGCCCTCCCCGCCGATTGTATGTACTGCGGCTGAGGACTCAGACACATTGAAGTGCGGTGCGCTATGGCACGCAGAACTACCGGAGCCACCACCGATCGTGTTGGGGTTGTGCGCGTCCCGAAGCGCTTGGGTGCGCTCGGTCTCGTGCGCCCGAGCAAGTGTGAGCGCGGCTGCGTCAGGGCCGGTTGATGTGGCGAATGAAGACGTCCGCAGCGTTGGCTGCGATTCGAAGCGGGTAGGAGGTCGTAGAGGAATGGGAGGACTTGAGGGTGGGGATGTCTCCCTCTTGTGAAGGAGCGCGCAGAGAATTGAAACGGCGCCGGAGAGGGCATTCGGGCGGAGAACGTCACCTCGACGACTAGGGGTATTGAGTCGAGCCGTACGTCAAGCTCATCCCCCGATTCTGGCGCTAGGCTGGGCTCGCCGGCGGCGGCTAATACTCCTCACTAACAGCCATGTGGGGGGTGTTATCGTAAGGATGACGCTCCTCATCTGCTTCGGCCGGGTGTACGCTTGTGGGAGAATCGACGAGCGAAAACCCGCTGT
The DNA here is from genome assembly GCA_029204335.1 of Mycena vulgaris. Classification (NCBI taxonomy): domain Eukaryota; kingdom Fungi; phylum Basidiomycota; class Agaricomycetes; order Agaricales; family Mycenaceae; genus Mycena; species Mycena vulgaris. The sequence continues at coordinate 39,414 of JARGYA010000850.1, forward strand.
CATCTTTCACGACGGGCTCGACGAAGCGAACCCGGGGCGACGGACCCACGTCGCCGGGCGGGAAGGACTGCGTCCACAAAGGGCAGTACGTCCGCAGCCGCGGACACGGCCTCTCTCGCGGGCGTCTGCCTCCTTCGCTCCTCCTTTCTGCGTGCATGCATAGCTGGCTATCCCCGTGCTGGGGCACCTGCACATCAGCGGTGGCGTCGACTGCAATCCACGCCGGACATGGCCAGCGGCGCCAGGGTGCGGGGACACGATGCTCAGCCGCGCAAAGCTCGTGCTCGGTGACGGGCCCGCAGATCCTGACGCCGGCGGTGCGAGGGGGGAACGGAAGTGGCGGGCGGGGCGAGCGACAAGTACGGCGGCGGCGGAGATGCGGGCGTATCTGCAGACAGTATCTTGTGCCTTGGCTTCATCACGCATCTGAGAGGAGCTTGACCCTCGAGACAGCCGTATATTTTCTGGGATGGAGAGATCGGCGGTGGACTGATCCGTGGACCGCTGAGCTCCAGGTCGTGGGGCAATGGGAATGGGCGAGAATGAACCTAAGAGAGAGACGCCAGGCGAGGGCATTCCCAGAAGGTCCACGACTAACCCAAGGAACGGCGGCTGATCATTTCCTTGATCATGTTTATTTTATTTTATTTTGTTGTGTGAGGTGAGCCGAGAAAGACTGTATGTGGTAGGTAGCTTTGGAGGATGCGAGTGGGTATGGATGACCATAACTGAATCAAGGGATGTGTGAAGCAGAGATTTGGCCGGAGGTTGGATAAATAGCCCAATGTGTATTTCGAGAAAATGGTTTCAGATAAGTTTGAGGTGTGAAGAGACGCGGGAAGCGCTGATTTACGAATTTGAGTGGGATCAAGATGTTTCTAGGAGGTACGAAATTGGGTGGCACTAGAGAGGATTTTGGGAATGAGTACTGGATTGGCGAGATATCTGATCCTCCATTTATCGAGGCGTGTGTGAGAAAGCAGTTAGGCGATTCGAATTGCCCGAGTATGAGTGTGGAAATTTGGGGGGGGAACTTTGGGATGTATGTCGAGAAACTCTTTAATGATCCAGATGATGGCCGTAAGGACCCAATGAATAGCAAAGTTTGAGGTGGTAGAAAAGGTAAGGCTTCTGAACAAGGGCTTCCAGGTTTCTGAGAGCACCATAACCCAGGTAGCGAAACAGCTGATTCGGTGTAAGGGCATGATTACGAGCCCCAAGGGTTTTAGAGACAATGGAAGGACCTTCTAAGTTACAAAAATATATTCTTGGGAAGGGAGTGAGTAGTACACTGCGTGAGCGTGACGGTGAGTATGCGTTCGAGTTTAAATTCTGCTGGAGGGGCGACTCGAGACCAAAATGAGCTGCTGAGTAATTAAACGGAGAAGGATCAACCATGTTTCGAGATTATATCCCGTAGTATTCTTCGAATGTAAGAGTGCTGAAGAGCGGAGAGCCAATCCAACCCAGGGCTTTCGATCTGCCGAGATCTGGAATGTGTGACAGGAGTGGCAAAAATGTTTGAC
>JARGYA010000851.1:0-40844 GCA_029204335.1 Mycena vulgaris
TGTCTGAGGATACATACAAATTGATGATAGCTGCCAGCGAGTTCCACTCGGGAGCGATATCGCCGGTGACCTGGTAATTGAATTAGGGTTGAGAGCTAACTAGTTAAATGAAAGCGATGCTCACCCGCCAGCTGTGGCCAAAGTTCTTTCCCCAACTTTGAAAAAAAGTAAGGATCATGGAGAGCGGCGCGAGGGATAAAACACGAACAGCCATACTTGACTCTGCATCTCAAGGTCAGGAGTGGAAGTGTGGAATAGGGAGTAGTACGCACCCATCCCCATTCACACAGTGAGAATATGAAGGGTGGTTTCTTGCTCGTTGTCGCCAGCTGGGCCAGTGCATCGGCCATGCGCTCGTATTCTAGGGAAATTCAATCAACAAACGAAGCATAGGCCCAACTCATCGAAAGCGTACTTCCGACAATCCCTTCGCGAATTATATCGTCGAACGGAACTGCAAAAGGTTCGCTGAGTATAATTTAGAGGCGTTTGGGGGGCACATACTGGCACAATTGTCGTATCTATTGAGCCAAGCGTCAGAGAACGATACGATTGGATGGAAGAAACGCGGACTTGAGGTAGTCAAAGCCCCAGTTTTGGAATGTGGTGGCATCACGGAGCTCGTTCTGGAATGAACCAGGATAACCGGCGCACGTAAACCAACCCGAATCACTGGCGCGCCATGTCAATGGTTTCGGGAGACTCAGAGAAGAATGTATACCTGTACTAAATTGGGAATGGGCGTCAGGTGGAAACTGGGAAGATGTAAGAGTGACTCACGATTCCAGTTTTGCTGCGAAATGACATTCCAGTCAGGTGGGCTCAACGGATGGTTTAAAATACGCACAAGCCGAGGGCGTGGATCTGGTCGGTCAAGGATTTCATGATTCGGGAATCTTATTTTGTCTGCAATGATGTCAACGGAATGGCTCACTCTCTCCGCTTCAACACACCTGCAATGATGTCACCGCTTGCCGAGCGGTTTTTCTCGGCGTAGCAATCGTCGATGTTGACATAATGGTAACCGACGTCCTGGGGGCGGGCGCGCGTCTTTAGTTCCCGTTTCTTTGATCAGAGCTGCATGCATGACTGACCAAAAGGCCCAACGATTTCATCAACTTTGCTGTAGTGAGCATCAAGTTTGCGTCGATATTGCACTGTTATTCGATTATGCAATGTTCGTTGATCCAAGAGCAGGCACGTACCTGGAATGCATTCCACGCTGCTTCGCATTAGAGAGAATCCCATTCAGTGGGTTCGAGCTTACTATTGTATCCCAGCACTTGAGAAAAAGTATAAGCCTGGAGCCATAACCAAAGGTTGTTGAGCGCGTACCAGGCAAACGGGCGACACCATTGTTGAGAGCAGCCACGGGGGCTAAAAAGGATGCTAGGATGCCCGCGGCACCGCCGAGTAATTTGGAGGGCAGCATTTTGGGGTAGCGCATGGGCGGGGCACCGTCCTTTTATGACCCCCATTCAGGTCGCATGATCCAAGGATCTCCCGAGCAATGGCCGCCGGGTTGGACAATACGGCATCAGAACGAAGGGTGGTTGACTCGGGGTACCGTGCACGTCTTCTTAGACGCGCGGCAGACCTGCGGGCATCATGAAGTGTCGCAAAATTGCTGGATTGGGAGTGGGAGTAAGCAATCGAAGTTTGACCTCGTTTTCGATTCTCATGGCGGCCACGTCCCGTGGTGTCACGGTCCGCCGCTCATCTGACGTCGCAAATACGTCCGGTCGAGCCCGTTCACGAACCTATGTATGTATGTAGTGGATTCTGGGAAGGCTCGAATCACCTTGCTTTAAAAAAGCTAGGTCCCCCACGGTCAGTATTATTAAGCATGTTCTACATTAGTAAAATACATGTACAAACAGGTCTTAGTCCCCGTGATTTTCTTTACCTTACCGTCGTCGTCGATTTCTGCTGATGCCCTGATTCTGTGGTCTCAGATCATAACTGGCACACACAACTACGCTTGAATTTTCCCTACTGCCTGTGCGCCTTGCGTTACCACCTACCGTCGCCCCATGCTAGGGGTCGCCAGCCCGCGCCTCCTTTACGACCGTCCCGTCTGGTCTGACTACAGGCAACACACTTTCTCCCAGCTGCTCATAGTTTGCCCCCCTGCTTCCCCTCATGTAACAGTGGTTGGCGCCATAACTGCCCCGCTTCGGTATCTTGCTGAACGTCCCCTGTGCTCTGAGTATATGCCAAAATATATGCCAACTGGAAATGAAAAAAAATTAAAAGATGGAGAAAAAGAGCGAGAGGTCCGGTGAGCACTATGCTCAGACCGACGCCGTGTCATTGGCCGTCTCATGTTTAATGTATCCCACCCAACGCGCGAACACATGTTTCGTGTGGGCGAATAATGTGTCTATCTGGATACCGCCACTGCCTCACCGTATACTTTCCGGGCGCGACCTCCCCGATGGAATAAGGATACGGAAGGATCATCCTTCACTTATCGTTGCCGCAATCTGGACCCACAGCAAATTGGCCAGCACACATAAACGACAATTCGCCATCCAATATACCTTGCTCTCTGATTCTAACCGCCGCCGTAGACGTTGCGCAAAAAGCGCTCCCTTAGATACAAAGAATTTCCTAATCGAGAAAGATCAGTATATTATAAATGCATCGAGGCTGAGCCTAACAGTGACGCTCCCTCATTCTCTCCCTCTCGATCCTCCGCACTTCCAGGTTGTGAATTAATCACACCTTGGCGTTGTCCGCGATGTTCCTCGGTTGTAATAGACTGCAATCGTCTCTACCGGCGGGGACAGTGCTCCGACTTCTTTGCAGCGTGAAATCCCCGAGCTGGGTCGTGAGGGCCGGATGACTGAGACTCCACTTGGTACGCTGGTTTGTTTCTGGCGGTTCGCGCTCAACGCTTATCGTGAACTCAAGTTCGGGCCGTCGAAATTTTGACTACAAACCAGTTTGTATGTATGGGCGGTATGCGCACTGCGAAACAAGCGGCACGGGGACTTAATCTATAAAGGGCTCAAAAGAGAGTGGCTAAACCCCCGTACTCGGTACACACCCTGCGTTCAACACTCCAAATCTCCCACCTGTACGTTTATTCCTGTCAACCTGCCTTACACACCTTAGCAGTTTATAGCTGACATTCCCATACCAACCAGGACATAACGAGGTCAGCTTGCTCTCTACAACGGACTTACCCCTGACTAGTGTTGCAGATGGCCCGGCACAAATGTGTACCAACCTGCTTCTGACATCCGAATACCTGCCTTCATCCACATCAATTGCCAGCCATGCTCGGCGCAACAAGTGGGCGGCCACTTGCTCACAGGCGGATCGGGGATCATTTTCACCGTAGGTCGCGTCATCGACACCAAGTACGAGGTCGCCGGGACGGGGAATTGGCGCCCTATCTACAAGGACGCCATGGAGAAGGCAAAGTGGTGCCTTATGATGGAGAAACCCCGTAAGTGGAGGTAGCCAAAATAGTATTGTTCTAACACCGATCTTAGACGGCACTGTGTTCGAAGTCGACTGGACTACAGGCATTGGCCACGGGAAGAGGATGCAGGGCGGCATTTGCAATGGAAAACGCACGAAGAACTGGATCTTCGAAGACCGCGCCGGCGCTTGCATGCGCTTCACCGCACCCGTTTTCGAGAAAAAGAAACCCGACGACACGCGTACGTCGGATCATCCCAACGTTACTTTTCCGTCATACTCATAAATATGGTAGCCGGATACGACGCGAGCGGCTGGATCGTCGACGAAAACGTTCGGCCGCGATTCATCAAAGTGTGCGACAAGTACCACTTTCGCCCCTTGCGCGTCTACGACGTCAACGGCGCCCCGATCAACCCCAAAACCTTACACGACCGTCTTCAAGGCGCCATTTGCGAGGCTGGCTATCAACTTAAACACTGGCGGCTCAAGGACGCCGAAGGAGTGTTTGACTCCTTCACCGGTCAGCGATGAATGTACCAACGGTTACATCACTAACCTCAGTTCCTCAGCTCACCTTGTCCAAACCCGCATCTTGCAGGAGGCCCATGCCACTTGCGGGCGAGACTGGGCGGAGTCTTCCACGCGGGAGTTATACAAGCGACCCCCGGCGCCACTATGATTACAGCTCCAGTCCCAGCTGTTGTGGGCGCCACAGTAGCTGCGTCCATTGCGCCACTTACTACCGCCGCTCCGGTCGCAGCGTCCATGACTCTCCCCGTTGCACCAACATCGGCGGCGACAACGGACCCCGCGGGCACCGTACCTCCAGCGGCTCCCTCGGCGACTGCACACGGAACAGCCTCTCCTATCAACGCCCCCCCCATTTACGCAGCCCCTAACGCTGCCTCTGTCATATCAGCACCGGTCGGTGCTGCTCAGGCTCCAAGTGCCTGTCCCTCCCCTCGCAGCTTCCCCAGCTGACGGGTCACACTGCCACTGCAAACGGACAACCAACAACGCCACAAAGGCAGACGGGCCGCAGCGCGTCTCCTCTTAGCGCCAGTCCTTACACCCCAGCTACGCCAACCGGGTTCTACGGAGCACCTCCGACCTTCCCCCACTATCCGAGTCCCCTCTCAGGAGCACCCTACTCCGGTGCAGTCCTCTTTGGAGGGGCGCCCATCACCGCGCTAGGTGACGTCGCTCAACTGTCGGCTGCTAACATTGGCGGCACTTCCGGCACTCCAGTCACGAAAGGCTCAGAATCGCCTTTCCACACCTTCGGAGCTCCATTGCCCGCTTTGGCTACCGCAAGCGAGCGCGACGTCGCGCACCAAGCCCCCACTGAAGGTAACTTGGACACCATGCATAATACGCCTTACTGAAATTCCCCCTTTTAGAATCCACCTCTGGAAAACGGCGGGCTCCGAACTGAACCGAACTGAACGCGGGGTTCAGATTCAAGGTTCAGGAGTCTCCTGAACCTGAACCGAAAATTAGGTTCGGCGTTCGGGCGAGAGGTAATTTTCTCGAACACGTTCGAACCTTGAACCGCAAAATCCCTGTTTCACCCCATCAAGCCGCATTTTGGGGAGTTCCGAAGGGAAAAGTACCACTTGAATCACTGATTGTCTTCAGTTCTTCCCCTCGAGTGAGTTTCAGGGTTCTTCGTGATGATTCCGCCCAGTAATTTGCAAAACGGTCAGTCATCACGTGGTCTACGGACTCATGTTCAACACGAGGTTGCTGCTACAGTTGCTCTGTGCTGTTCTTAAATGCGTAGGATTACTCTGGTATCATGATACTAATACCACAGCCATGTTCAATTTTTTTCCGAGGCCAGAGAGGTGGCTTTGAGCCTGGGAAAAATATTCAGGTTCGAACGCGTTCGAACGCCGAACTGAACCTGAACGTGAGTTCAGGTTCAAGGTTCGGGAAATCTCTGAGCCTGAACCGAAGTTCGAGTTCAGCGTTCGGTGAAAAGTACCCCGAACCTGAACTGAACTGAACTTTCCCATCACTACCAACGAGCGCAGTAGGGGGCCTTCCTAAGAAGGTCAAAGAAGGGCCCTCCGCTGGTGGAAGGAACGGGGTGATTGCGGGCCCGTCCTCCGGAGCTTCTGCTTAGAATGTTCGTTAGATCTTTTTTGTTTTCTTTTGGAACGCAATGGAGCATTGGAAAGAACTGTAATGATATCCCGACCACAAACTTAACTACTTTGAAAGCAAAGCCAAAGCAAGGTTTCGGACGGGGGGCACCGCCGACGCCTAGTGAGTGAAATGACGTTAGGTGTATTCAGAACAGAATTGAGCCCACTGTAAACGACATGCACGAGTGAGCTAAGAGGTAACGTGCAGGATCCCCTTCTGAACCAAACCAGGCATCCATTCATTTAGAGCGCCCTGAGGTCTGAGGCTCAATATAAACTCCAGCAAGTGGATTGTGGCGGGGGTTTGGTTTTTACTTGGGCGCATTCACCTCGACGGAATCCAATTGAAGGGATGACAAGTCGGCGTCCACGCTCCGCCAGATCGGCACGTCTGTCGTGTATATGTTGTAAAAAATGCGGAGGGTGAGCCTTCGCAGGGCCGTCAGGCGGGCGAGGGTGCCGAAGAGACGGAGCACGTCGTGCATCATACTGGAATCGCGGACCCGGAGGCCGATGGCGGCGAGTTGGAGCGCGTTGGCCAGTATATCTGCGTCCACTGACTCTGTGCGAAATAAATAAGCACGCGGCTGCAGCTTGCGCGATTAGAGCTAACCCGATGACTGCGGTATTGCTTCGAGCTGCTGTAGCCTGGATGCATTTGCGCGGAAGAGATCCATCATATGCATGGCAGTGTACGTAAGATCGACGGGACGCAACCGCGTGATATCTACGGGGATGAATGCTTGCAGCATGGAGCTGACCTCCGCGGACTGCAAAGCGAGCAGAGCCAAGGAATCCAAGACAACGATTGGTGTGCGCGGGGCATATTTGATGTTGTTGGAAAATTCGATGTATCGCAAGGCGAGGTCTTTCAATCCGAAGACATTTTGCAGAAGCGCGTGCAGTTCTAGCGCGTCGGCGAATTTATAGTGGACCATGCGGACACGGCGGAAAGTCGGGTGCGCCAGCGCGGCAAGGAAGGATGTCTTCAGCGGCGCAGGATGTGAAGCCCATTCGGAGTTCCGTCACCGCGGCCCATCTGGGTGAAAGTCGACTGCTTCCAAGTTCGGCAGACGCAAGAATTTGTGCAAGGGGATGCGCGTCCGCCAGAGAATAAACGACGTAGAGATGTTTGACGTAGGAAGAGATGTGCGGGGCCCGAAAATCGGGTGAATGACGTGTCCGTATATGTGTCGTCGTCTCCCTCCTCAGCGCTGAGACCGATAGATGGAAAAAGCCGCGCCTGTGCCGGTCGAACGAATGCACAACAAACGAGCGCGCATGTTCTCAGCGTTTGGAGGAACGAGAGACTCTGAGTGGTGGAGGACGAATGGGTGATCGTCGTCGGATATGGGAATCTCCTAGATAATTGCGTCAATAAGCTCTTGTGGAATTTTCATTCAAGTAGTAAGCTCTACACTGCGAGGTAGAATCATCGATGTGGGGGTATTAAGTGTGTATCTTCAGGAGGGGTTCAAGCCTGAGTACGTAATATGTGGTCCTGTTATGTCACATCGGTAATTGCCGGCTAACTTGACTCTCAGGCTTGTCCCTTTTTCCCTCTCCACTATCTAGTCCTATCTAGTCGCGAGAAAAAATCTCCACGATCATCGTCATGTTGTGGACCACACGAGTACAATAAGTCTCCCCCCTCATTTGGGAAGGCATTTTTGGTCTCTGGAAATTGGACTCCTCCCGCTGAGGCGTTGGGGAACGCCGCTCAATCGCTTCCGAATCTCGGGCGAGAATGGTCGCTTATTGGATTCTCGCGCCCCCGACTCGTCGCAATTTTTTGCAATGGCGCGCGCAATGGATGACCCACACGGGTTATTGGTCTCGCTCCATCCCGCTTCGAAATGGGTACCACGCTCCTTATCGCAGGCTTCTGGCTACTTCTGGACTTGAGCGCCCTGCCATGGGCAGGGATCTGATATGCTGGTTATCGCGCCAAGCCCTTCGGAGCTATATATATGCAGCCATCGTCTTTCATTAGCAGGCCGATCTTCTCGAGACTTTCAACTCCCCATAATGACGGAAACCCAAGCCAACACCGACTTTTCCGAGAAAGCGGGGTCCACTGAGAAAGCTGACGAGACGGTTGCCATAGTCAAGGTGCTGTCCAACGAGAAAGGCGTCTTACATGAAGATGGTGAGCTCCTTCTCTACGCCGTGTAACACCACTCATGGTCAGATTATACACCGTCCGACTACGCAAGGGTGCTTCGGAAAGTCGACCGCTTTCTGCTTCCTCTCATGTGCGTACTCCAGACTTGTTTATGTTTGCTTCATTTATTGAGGTGTGGCACGATTTTCTAGGTGGCTCTGCTACGGTCATTTTTCATTTTTTCAAGTCCTATCGTTGTCTCACCTTGCTTACCCTCTACCAGGCATACAACAGAGCGATAAGACCAGCCTTGGTAATCAGGCAATCTTTGGCCTCCGGTACTTTGGCCTTTCATGAGCCCTTACCATCGTTAATAATCTTTGCTCAGGACGGACACTGGTCTCAAAGGACAGGAGTACCAATGGCTTACCACCGCGTTTTACATGACTTATCTGAGTACACGATTCCTCCGCTAGCATCTTAGTTCTGTCTATCTAACGGTGTGGTGCAGTCGGGGAGTTTCCATCCAACTTTCTCCTACAACGCTGGGCACTGGGCCGGACGCTTTCAATCTACATGCTCTGCTGGGGAATCTGTGTGATCTCCATCTCTGCAGCTCAAACATTCACGCATCTTATTGTGATCCGGGCGCTTCAGGGCTTCTTTGAATGCACAATTTCGTGCGTCTTCGAGTTGTCTGCTGGATTAATTGGTTGAACCGTGGGCACAGCCCAGGATTTTTGCTCATCATCGGGACGTGGTACCGAACCGAAGAGCATGCATACCGTGCCTTATTTTGGCAGTCCGCGAACGCGGGTTTCGGCATTATTGCCGATCTTGTGCGTATATCTGGCCCGAAGGAATTCGCTTGTTAATTGCAGCCTCTTGAACAGTGCATGTACGGGATCGGATTGCACGCTAAAAACCATCCCGGCACTCTTGCACCTTGGCGAGGCATCTCACTCTTCCTCGGCGCCATGACTATCGTGTGTGCCATCGCCTGTATTTTCCTGTTGGGCAGTCCGAAAGAAGTTCGTTGGTTAAGTAAAGAAGATAAAAACATAGCGTGAGTTGTTGACTCACCTCGTTTCAACTCATAATAATATCAACCAGGGCGGCACGCATTTTGAGGAATAAAGCTGGACGAGATATTACTGGAATCAAATGGAACTGGGACCAGGTCAATGAGGCATTCATGGATCCACAACTTTATTTTTGTGTCTTCAACGGTGTGTTGTTGTCCTATTCAATTGCGCAAAAATTCACGGACACCCCAGCATTCCTCTCCTCTGTCCCGAATGGCAAGTCCTATATAGAGAATTAGGGCGGAGATGAACACTAACACGTCCGTCATCCAGGTGGGCTCACAACATTCGGGAGCATTATGTACACGTCGTTCGGATTTACTGAGCTTCAAGTCCTCCTCGTCGGCATTCCGCGGAGCGTTGTATCCGTGCTTATCTTCATTGCGGTCGGCATATTCACGCGTCGTGTGAAGAATATGCGGATGTGGGTTATGGCATTCGCGACGATCCCACCGTTTATCGGGCTTCTGGCGCTGTCCTTGCTCCCGATAGACCCAACATATAAATGGATCAAGTGGGGATTGTGAGTGTTTCGTAATTTCCTGGATAAGTTGCTGTGTTCAGTGTTCGACGGCTCGCAGATATTTGATCACGGTTCCGTTTGTCTTGTCGTTATTCCTGGCATGGACCCTCAGTAAGCCGACGTGGTGTCTTCGGATTCTGTTCTTTACTCGCATATGTAGTTCCCTCGAATGTTGCGGGTCGGACCAAGAAAACTATTGTACGTATCTGGTTTATCGACGCTTCTCGTCATTAATTTCTGACCTAGATTTCTTCTGGGACATTTTTGGGGTACTGTGTTGGTAAGCTCAACTTGACGTCTGCTCGATTTTAATTCTCATCTCTCTCTAGGCAACATGTGGTAACGTATCTCCTCCGACGTTTCGTATCTGCAATTCTCACTGGACGTGTACATGTAGTGGATCCCGTAAGCCGTTCCTAGCGATCGCCGGAACGTCTCTCATCTCAATCTAGAAATTTTCAAGACCGCTGATGCGCCGCGGTACACCTCAGGCACCATCGGATGCAGCATCTGTTTCGGCCTCGAGTTCGCGCTTATAATCTCCTGGAGGTACTACTACATCTGGCAGAACAAGCGCCGCGATCGTGTCGCCGCCGCCTCTGGGGTGTGTGCAGAGGAGCAGGAGACGATTGGGAGGGAGATGGGCGAGTTGAATGTGACGGACATGAAAAACCCGCACTTCCGGTACGTATTTATATTTCCCTGTTGCCCTTCCTGCGCTGAGATTGGTTCTTCGCAAGATATACCATGTAACAGGTTCTCGACCGAACACCCCAATGTATTACTTAATTAGAAGCATATGCGGTTTGGGGAGGCTACGAACGCAGGAGCCCAGGGCCATTCAGCCTGCTGAACATGAAACAATAGCCCTCTTGCCGCGGCCAGGAATCGGGGGCCGCGGCCGACTTTCTGATACTTATCTTGCTATCACGAACATATCAGCATCTTATCTGCAGCCATAAAATGTAAGGCACCTTATCGCGGCGCAGCGCAGCCTTCTCCCGACCGCCATGCTCGTCCCGCTCCTTCTTGCCCTCCCGCTCGTCGCGGCCCACGGCCAGCACCACCAGCACGCCCCCGTCGCCGATGTCGAGAGCGAGGAATGGTTCAAGAAGTACGGCGACCAGCACGACCTCTCGTACACCGGCCCGCTGAGCTTCATGCACCTCCCGTACGCCAAGTGTCTCGAGGACGCGTCGCACGCGTTTGACATTGCAATCCTCGGGTTTCCGTTCGACACGACAACGTCGTACCGCCCCGGCGCGCGCTTTGGGCCGCAGGCAATCCGTCTTGGGTCCGGAATCGGGCGCGGACACACCCTGTCGTGGGGGAGCAGCCCCTTTGACCTTGGTGCACGTATGATGGACTGCGGGGATGTGCGTTCCGTTTGAGTTGTGGTTTCCGGGCTTGACTGACCACGAATGCAGGTTCCGCTCACGCCGATGGACAACGCGAAGGCGATCGACCAGATGGAGATCGCGTATTCGACGCTGCTGGCCCGCCCGGTGCACGGCGAGACGAAATCGAGCACCGCCGCCATGGCTTTGGACGGGAAGGAACATCCGCGCTTGGTGACGCTCGGCGGAGATCACACCATTGCATGCTTTTTTTTGGGGACGCTTGTGTATGCTAATTGATCCCGAAGGTCCTCCCGATTCTGCGCTCACTGTACAAGGTCTACGGGCCCATATCGGTCAGCGACTTACTCAGCTCTTCTCTGTCGTTTGGCTGACGCTCTGGTCGCAGGTGATCCATTTTGACGCGCATTTCGATACCTCCAACGTCCAGGGCCGGACGGGACAGGAGCGCGTCAGCCACGGCTCGTACTTCAGCATCGCCGCAGAAGAGCACCTAATGACGAACACGAGCATTCACGGCGGCATCCGCCAAAAGATGGGTGTGCGTCCTGTTGCGGGTTACTGTGTTATCTCTTGAACTTACCCCTACACCGGAAAGCAGGGCAAAGACATGGTCGAGAACGACGAGTCTGTCGGGTTCGCGGTCATCAGCACGGAGGATCTCGACGATTATGGCATCCAGAACGTCATCAAGAAGATACGTGACCGCGTTGGAACTGGGCCGGTGTATTTCAGGCATGTAAAGCGCGTGCTACCTCATTTTATGTTCTCACCTTTCTCGTTCCCAGTCTCGACATCGACGTCATTGGTAAGCTGGGTTTCTGGGAAACTTGGACTGGTGCTAATATCGTTCGCTAGATCCCGGTATGGCGCCTGCAAGTAAGTATCGTTGAGTTCAATCGAACCTCCACTAAATTTCCTACATAGCCGGAACCCCGGAAGCGGGAGGATGGACGACACGTGAAGTCAAGCGTATCATTCGCGGCCTTGCTGGCCTGAATTTTGTGTGAGCATTTCCCCCCTTCCCGCGTTTGCCTCTTATATCAACGCCCCACAGCGGCTGCGACGTCGTCGAGGTCGCCCCAGCTTACGATCGGGCAGAGATCACGTCCCGGGCGGCTGCGGGGATCGTTGCAGACTTCCTGCAGATGCTCCAGGTAGATGCGCCGCCCAAGCCACATGGAGGCCCGTTTTTAGATGATTAGAACTTGGAGGGTTTGATTTAGTGTCCAGTATTTAATTTCATATCGGAACTTTCAATTTGGTGAGGAACCGTTGGCGTCGCCAACACGTGGGCCAGGGTCGTCGCATCTTATTGGGGGGTTGTTTCTCACCCTAGCTGTTGTGGTGCCCACGCTCAATTCAACCAGACATCTCGGTAACATCGGAATTATCGTCACTTACCCTACATCTGGAAGGGCCATTCTCAGAATCAACGCCTCAGGATGGGATGCGGAACCCAATCTGAGGGTTTCATATTTTCAATTTGCCTGTTGAACAAGAAACATACCAAGGAAGGACGTCGTGGTTGAATTGATGCAGGAAAGAAACACCATTGGTCTACGTTCAACATCTGAGGTGGCGTGCTTGATGGAGAATGAGGGTTCCAAGCCGGAATCGATGGAATTACACTTGACTGTCAAACAAGATCTTTGCTTGACTATAGAACGGCACGAACTGGCTTCTGGGGTTGAATCCGTCTGAAAAGCACTGCCTCGCCAGCGACACCAGCGCCGAACCCGACACTGACCAGCCACTCCCGTTTCTGAATCCGGCGTGACATGTCAAGCGCGCACAATACGCTGGAAGAGCTTGTGTTCGCCTGATTTTCGTACACTTCCCAGCTAGCCTTGAAATTATCCCGGTTCATAACCAACGCTTTTGTGATCGTGTTAATCAAGAAATATGAGCCTTGGATGGGCCAGTCAAACCCGGATGGGCTGGTGGGCAATTGTGACTGCAGCGTGTTAGGGAGAGTGTCGAGAAGCCGTTTATAGAGGATGGGAATGGAGCTGCGGTACGTCTGGGGTATGCGTCGAGATGTATGCTCTTTCCAACCTGTTGCGCGCCGAATTCAGCAGTGATCCGAACTAGAATGATAAACAAACGGATACCGTGGGGGCCGACGTTAAATTTGAGCTGGTCATCCGTCCCGGGGAAAACCATGTGAGTCGAGCTCACTACTTCGAAAATCCCCTTTTCTGCTTGGCCATTCGCGGGACCACTATCGAGCGATACGACCACTGCACTCGCGCCGTCGCCGTAGATCGCCAATCCAATGGGAACCTCCTGGTCCTTGTCGATGCAGTCTAGATAGTAGCGTCCCAACGGGCTGGTGATCTCGCATGCAACGACAAGCACATTTACCGGCCGCCCCCGCCATGCAGCGGCGTGGCACAAGGAACACGCAAGCCGGAGCCCTGCTAGCCCCCCCGCACAACCCACGCCGTGTAGAAGGACCTTCTCGACGGTCTGTGGTAACCCAAGATCGCGGGCAACCAGAGCATCGTACCCCGGATTGGAAGAGTTCGTGCAGGTGGTGGACACGACGTGGGTGATATCGTCAACGGAAATGCCAGCCTCTTGAATTGCAGAGCGCGCGGCTGAAACAGCGAGTGCCACGCCCTCCTTCATGAAGATCTCAGAGACTTTGTCGACGGAAAGGATCGGTACTGGCCCGGCGTTCGCGAGAGAGGAGTAGGGTACAACCAGGGACCGAGACTTAATCCCCGTGGCATTACTGAAGGCGAGGAGTTTATCCCGTCTGCGGGCAAAAGACCTTCAGAAAGTTCGGGTTCGTCAGACGGCAGAGGGACATACGCGGGTGACGGCTTGCATAGCGCGCGCGCAGCCTTGTCGAGCTCTTCGAGCCCCTCGGAATCAGGTGGATAGGCTACACCGATGCCAGTAATCTTGAGCATAGGCTTCTCGAGCATGTTGTGCGAGAAAAGGGTTTTGGGCTGAAACCGTGGCTTTACCTCCCTATAAACACCTAAGTGCTCGCCTGGTGCTCGCTGTCCATTTTACTAGTCCACAGAATCAATCAGTCAGATGGCGTACTCCCACGTTTCAAGGCACCAGTCGATGGTTAGAAATAGCTCCTTAGTTTGGATCTCCTTTGGATCTCCCATCAGCGAAAACCAGGGAGGCGTAGTGGGAGAATCATTTGAATACATCAAGCGCGCTGGAGACACGAGATTCGCTGTAGCACTCTAACTGCATTTAGCTCCTGCCCCTCGCAGTTGCTAGGAGACTCCCAACGCAGCCCAACACCCCGGAAGTTTCGGGTACAGTGGGAACTTTGCGGGGCGATGAACAGAGTTTTGTTCGGAGCGTAGTCGTGTCTGGGATTCAAAACATGTTCCCGATAAAGGGTGAGAAGGGAAGCGGAAGGGGATAAGCCGATAGGGATCACACCAGAGATATGCAACATTTCGTTACACAAAGAATGCCAGTGCCAAGTGGTTAAGTTAATGGGACCGTTCATGTACGTGAGTGATATTTAGCGAGTGACTTGAGGAGCAGCTCAGGCCAAGTCACCTCAGGATGGAACTCCCAGGCCGAGATCTATGCGAAATATAAAACAAAGAGTGGGAGTACGGCATCGGTAAAAAAGGTTGGCACCGCCAACCGAGATCACACAGCGACTCGTACCGCTGATGGACCGCTCCGCATCCCTCCCAAACAGATGCTCCGATTGTCTTTGCCGTTTTTCATGCCAGTCCGAGCGCGCCCATGGTGGCAGTTACGATTCGGCATGGTCCGGGATCGCAGGAGTCGATTCATCGAAGCAATGGTTCGAGAGCAAACATCGCAGTTGGGGTTGATTACGACTTGGTAAGCAGAATCCGGATTCCGTGCCGAAAATGTAACTGCAACTGCATGTGCGTTCCCGCGGCCCAAATTGGGACGAGAAGGTGGTTTCAGAGCGCTGAACCTCACAATATGAAGGTAGGGCCTGGGGGCTGTCTATAAGCCTTGTGTTTGGGAACTCAAACTAAATATTTGTACTGCACCATTCAAATGGGACTTTGCATTTAATCGCAACCCATGCCTGCTTTTTGGTGCATACTGCAGTAAATTTGTTGAAATAAAGGTAACCACGGCCTTTACTCGGGATTAGCAGAAGACCCTCGCAAACGCGCAGGGGATTCATTCGCAAACTACACAGTAGTTACTACAATCTGCCTGGAACCACTTACAGCCGTTTCCGAAAACCTTGAGACGCGCATTTTTTTTTCCTCTCTCACAAATTTTGATGAAATGATATGGATGCCCATATTTGGAAAGGGCCGGTCCAGAACCATGAGTCATGTGTCATCATGCGTGGGTGATACGGCAATCCAAGTTTGTAGCTTAGCGTCACACTTAGATCTGTGGTTCGATAAGCTCTCTCATCTTATCATGGTCTACTGCAATGGAACAAAAGACATGGAGAAACCAGGAGAAACGGAGGAGAATTTGCGGGAATCAAGCGGTGATCAAGGATTTTGTGATTGGTCTGGGCCGGCCCTTTCCAACCATATCATTTCATCAAAATTTGTGAGAGAGGAAAAAGAAATGCGCGTCTCAAGGTTTTCGGAAACGGCTGTAAACTAAAGGTAGGTGAATTAAACCAACTGGGGAGTATTTTACCAAAATGAGAGAGAACGACACATAACAAGGCAAACAAAGAGGATAGAACAAGGCACAGTACCTGTTGCCTTAATACGCCAGTCAACGGCGCAACAACTTGAACGGCATCGGAGATAGCGAGTGATGGACTCGGAATTCCAATAAAATTCTCATTTGAAGGTCCTGAAGACATGGATATATATTCTAGCGCCTTTTGGCCTCCAAAGATCAACAGTATGCACTCAGTGCCTCTCGAATGAACGCTGTGCTCATGCCGAACTCATATCATGGGCCTTCTCTTTCGTGGCCCATGCAACCTGCACTCCATCGATTGGTTACGAGGCCTGGTAAGCATTCCCATAACACAAAAATTATGTATTGACAATGTTGCGAGTCGGAAGGCACCATCGCCGATCGATAAAGTCCTTGAATATTCTGGGACGGGCCCGGGTCAGGTCGGGCTTGGGCTTGAGCCCGGGCTTGAGCTCGGGCTTGAGATCATTTTTTCAAGCCTGTTGTTTTGTGATTTATCAAGCTGTAATGCTTCTTTTCCAAGACATAAAGGACCTCCATTCATGGTTGGAATTTTTCAGCCGCCAGAAATAGCCCTCCTAAGGAGGCCGAGTGGTCTTCAGTCCCATCAGAGCACCGGGATATTCCGTCGAGCCAGTTCAAGTCGTTGAAACTGATATAGGTTCATGGTACCAGAATAACTGAACATGTACACGTTCAAGCTCACCTCATAGATGGGACTTGCTCACCACAATTTATGCTGAAAGTATACACACACCGACCCGGGTCCAAGCCCGGGTCGCGGGTCGACAAAAATTCTGAGCCCGACCCTGAGCCCTGAACCGCAACAAGACTATTAAGTTGCCACTCCGTTCTGTGGTACAAACCTGTGGCTGTGTCTTGGACATAGCCACCCATTTTGTACCATAGAATGGTCCAATGGAGCGGCAACTTAATAGGGTGATGGTGCTAGAACGGGGACGACGGATAACCATTTAGATGTTGGACTTCAAGGTGAGTCGCCAAGGCTCTCGTGATGCTCACAAACCTACAGCTTTCGAGAACGATTCACCCGTCCATGTCAATGGTATTTAAGTTGCTGCACAGAGATATTTATTTTACAACTCACCCTGGAAATCAGCTGACGCATTCATACCATCTGAAAATCTCGGCCTTGTGGAACAGATTGAACTCAGTCAAGTGTTTCAACGTGAGTCTCGAAAATATTGATTGGATTTGAACTGTTCTCAGATACTATACCGGAATTGAATTCAGGTCATTCTGTCCTAGGTGTTCTTCCACCAGATCATGTAACAGAGTTCAACAGCCGGTTCAATGCAAACGCGAACCAGAATGTGCTCCCCGATGATTCGGGCACAGTGAATCACCCCAACCAATATGAGCCTCGAAATCATTGCTTGTTTTGGGATCTAAATTGATCTCAGATGCAGTCCCGAATTTGAATTTCTTTCCCTTTTCTCTTCAAGACAATTCATTCAGTACGTTCGACTCAAATGGATTGGGTACAAATTTCTTGGATGAATTCCGGTCCAACATGGACTCTGACCTTCCCGTTTCAATCCGGCCCTGCCCCAGCGGAATATGTCAACTATACTTTCCATGATAGTCTGCATCTTTCTGGTCTTGTGGCCTCAGCACTAGGTCCAGGGGAGTTGGTTCATGGGATCGATTCAGGCATGGAGAATCGCCTGGTAAGTCTCTCATGGTCAATATAGGAAGAGTTAAAAAAAATTCGCAGGCTCGTTGGAGTGGTTTACGGCTGTCGCAAGAGCTACCCCGCCCTGCGCCTCCTCCGTCTACGCCCCCCAGCGCAGGCACAGAACCCGACCAATCGATCGCAAATGAGAATGTAGTTGATCCCCAGCCTGAGGACGACGATATTGCCCCTCGAGATATCAACCTTGCGTTCGATGAGCGGAATATTGTTACTGGGAAACGCAGGCGCACCCAATCTAGTTGTGTCACCGACCCCAATGCAGCTGATGCAAGGCCAACCAAAAAGAGACCAAGTGTCACTCAACGAGTTTCAAGGTCACATAAACGTTAGACGCTGTTTTACCTTCGGGCTTTGAGAATTCAACTTCTCTGAAACTGTGAGAGGTGGTTTGGGAATTCAACTTCATGGTGATGCGCGTACAGGAATTCAACATCCCTGTTGCAGCTTCACGCGATGGCCACGGGAATTCAACTTCTATTTTCATTGTAGTTTATCATCCCAACGTCGAAAATGACTCGGCGCAGGGCTCAGTTTAGCACAATCGAAATATAATTTATCTACAAGTACAAAATTGTCCCACGCTTAACACTCTGGTGATGAATTCACACCTTCCTGTTGGAACTACGAATCCGTGTTGCGCACCCCGACAGCCCCGGCTCCCACTTCCCTTCCACTTCGATTCTAAGCCCGTCCTTCTGCAAACATTCCATTGTTTTCCGCGACGATTCCGCCATACTCGAACGGACTTCCTGTTTAGTTGTTCCTCCGAGGAATGTATAAATACGTTGTAATATTCAATCCATTCCCTTGCGCGTCTGCGAGGGTCTCCTGCTATCGAACTTCCCGGATAACCACGAGACGGTTCGGCTATTCTAACACTTCCTATAACACAATCAGTGATAAGAAATCTTACTGAACACGGAGCACGGGAACGAGGTCTGCGCGCATCAAAATGATGCGGGTCGGACATCAATGGACATACTGTCAGACCTCGATCCTGCCAAGATTATCGAGTCGCACTGGAGTCGCATCAAGCAGACGGAGTCCCACTGTGGACAGTCCTGGGGGGGATTCGCTTACCGGGAGTGGGACTCGGCGAGTCCCACTCCCACTTCTCGTATATACTCCAGATAGTGATGGCCGGGTCGGGTCGGGTCTGGAAAGCCCGGGCTTGGGTCGGGTCTTGGCGGGCTTGGGCTTCGAGAAATCCTAAGCCCGACCCGACTTAGGGGGTCGGGCCCAGGTCGGGTCGGGCTTGGGCTCAGGCCCGGGCTCGGGGGTAGAAAAATGGTCCAAATTCTATATTTATTTAAAATATAATAAGTATGTCATCGTCATCCTCTCTTTCGTCCGGCTCGTCGTCATCTAGCAACCTGTCCCACACACCCAATTTATTGGGGTCTTCATCGTCACCGTCGCTGTCCGCCCCATCAGCGAATGCGTGCCAAGGTATTGAACATGGCGGGATATGCCGGTGTGGCAGTGTCGCTCGAAACGGACATACATATTTATGCATCGTTTATTTCTTGGTCCAATTTCGAGGGGGAAGAACCAGTTTATGTGACTATCGTACATCATTTCTTCCCCAAACCTGACGATTCACACCTCACAATGGTTGAAAGCCACTCTTGACTTTCCGCCTCCCATCAAATTACCCGACTCGGAAATTATCTTCGGCAGCCCGGCATCCGGTCCAAGCGATTGACAGCTGCTTTTTTATCTACGTGCGTTCGCACCTTTCCCGCCCTGTACCTTCCCTCCCTTCGGCCTGAGGACACCAGCTAAATACACCTCGGGACTTGAGATGCAATTTCAAGCACCTGCAGCCCGCAAACCGGGCCCCGCTCGACTTCGTGTTGCGTAGAAAACTCCACTTGGTACACTTGGAGGAAAATAATAATAATATACACTAGAATTATTACCATAACTATTATATGCATGCTGAATGCCTTATGAGATGCTGAAGTACATTGAATGACTTTGTACCGTCGAAACTTTGCAGTGTCGAACACAGGCCGAAGCTGCCGAGGATATCTTCCATATCGGGTAATTTGATGGGAGGCGGAAACTCGACAAGTGTTGAAAGCAGAGATGCGGAAGAAGCCGGGAATCCGATCAAATTTGATAGCGCAATGGTACGGCTATTCGGCTGGGATAGGCCCAGACTCTCATGGCATGGATGACAGGGTTCCCAAACTGGGATGTCATGAGAAGATGGTCCGAGACTAGTACCGCACCTTACTTCGAAAATTGAATTCTCAAATCTCAGCCAGGCTCGAGCAAAAAGAAATAGAGTGAAGCCCGGGCCTAAGCCCGGGTCGCGGGCCTACCAAAATCTCAAGCCCGACCCTGAGCCCGACTTGAGCCCTACCTCGGGTCGGGCCTGGGTCGGGCTTGAAAGCCCGACCCAAGCCTGGGCTTGGGCTTGAAGCCCGACCCGGCCATCACTAACTCCAGATGAGTGAGCGAAAAAAGTCGTGATTCGAGAGATGATTGTGGCAGTGCCGTCGGGCCGACTGCCAACTACGTCCACGACGGTGGCGGCCAAGTTGACCACTGGGACCAGCGATGAATACTTTGAACGGGGTCAAGTGTCGGTCAGACTCAATGAACTCCCATTTCCCAGCTTCCGCCCTAACCAACCCAGTTCCAGTGATTAACATCATGGTACCGCCACGGGTCTTCGTCGGTTACCATCAAACCCAGGTTCCGCATTACAGGGATCGATATGAAACTACTGGTCTCTGGAACCATTTGCCGAAGCCAAACCGCGCTGATCAGCACGTACCATCGTCGCACCACCACGTCGCGTTAAACTGGCAATCAGCGCAGGTGCACGGCGCTGCTGAGGCTAGGGAAGAAAATCGAGTAAGATGACCCAAGCAGCTTATTGGGGAGCTCATCAAACTT
The DNA here is from genome assembly GCA_029204335.1 of Mycena vulgaris. NCBI lineage: Eukaryota > Fungi > Basidiomycota > Agaricomycetes > Agaricales > Mycenaceae > Mycena > Mycena vulgaris. The sequence goes on from JARGYA010000851.1 coordinate 19,930, forward strand.
ACGACAACACCCAGTGGTGAAGAAGCACGACATCGGGACGCGCAGCTCCCAAGGCCCCGTCACCGGATTGTGATAGGTCATCGGAATCGGGCCCGCCGTCGGGTTGTCGTCGTAATCGAAATGGAGGGTGTAGCCGTTGTCGCATTTTGCGTTGCCTTTGCCGCCGCCAGTGAAGCCGCAGACGGCTACACCGTTTTCGTAGACGCCGAAAGAGACGTCTTGGCTGAAGGCGTTCTGCTGCGCTGTGCCCTGAATGCGGAGGCAGGCTTGAGTAGAACCGAAAAGGGCGACCACCACTGCGACTGAGACCAGAGGAATTTGGAACATTGCTGGGAACCGCGGTCAGTTGAAATTCAGAGGTGAAAAATCATGGGCGCTAACTGGAGGCTTGTAGGTTATGGCAGAAAGACGGCGGTATCTTCGGTGGCAAGATGTGCATCTCTTTATACGCCGGTCTGGACTACTTTGGATGCTTGGGACATTCGGGAATCCCGGCAGAACGTCCAAGCGATGTCGATGATCCCCAGCCGCGTTTCACTGCGCACATACAGATTTTCCGCCCTGGCTCCGCGGGTGCAAACAGAAACTCAATTATCAATCAGACACCGTTGGTAAACGCCCTTCCCGTCCAGTCTTCTTTCCAGGGGCCCGCCAGATAGCCGCCCACTCAGCCGGTTCCGCATCAACATGTTTTGAATATTTAGCCTGCGTCCCTCCCAACCCAGATCCGAAAACCCCGCGCACCGGAATGAAATCCGCCTTCGTCCTCTCTCTCTTCCTCTCCATCTCGGGGCTGTCTCTCGCGTCGTCGTCGAAATTCGACAACGTCACAGCCAATATCGAGTTCCTGAACCACCTGGGCCGCCGCGCGCCGCACGCGAGCAGACGCCTCACAAAACGCCACTACGTCGATACCGGGTGGGCGCGACGCTCCCTTCGACTCGCCCGCAACTGACATACACTTGTAGCGACTTCGGTCCTGCGGCGCCAGGGAACATCGGCCAGGTGCGTTCTCTCTCACTGTGCGCTACGCCCCCGCTAATGGCACTTCGCAGCTCATGGCCGATGCGGTCTCGAAGGCGCGCGCCCTGGCCGTCGCGAATTGCTACAACGGCGCGGGCAGCGGGAACGCCAACTGGGGCGACGCGGACTTCCTCACCGGTCGGTGGATGGCCTTCGGCGACTCATGGACTAGTGAGTTGTACTCAGCATCATTTTGCATGGACAGCCTCTGAACGGGCAATCGAACGCAGCGGACGGAACCAAGGGTGTTGGGTCGGCCGTGGCCCCGTCAGTCCTTTGAGACGTATGTGGAGAGTGCACGACTCATGTACTGCCTCCAGATTATGCACCACCCCGCACATTCCATGGAAGCCGTCGGCGACCTGCGCGTATGTGGTTGCGTTCTGTTCTTCCGTTCCCATAATAATCTCCACCTAGATATGAAGCGATGCAGGGACGCGCTGCCGATAGCTACGAATGGTGGGTTGCCACAAACTCTTGCAGGTTATGAATTTATCTCCGTCCCCAGGATCGAGTACTTCAGAAACACGTGTGTCTCAGGGCTTTCTGATATCGTGTGCGTACTGACCGTTCAAATGGACTCCTCTCAGCGACGGCAGTGAGTACACTCCCGCATTTTCTCATCTGCAGTGTTTGAGGTCTTAATTTCCAGTCGATTTGACGGTGAGGCCCGGCATCGTCGCCTTGATACCCTGCGGCTGATATTGTCTTTCGCGACGTCAAGGACTACGCAGTCAGCGGCGCGTATACTGACACCACTCTGTTCCCCGGGGCGACTGCCAGCGATTTCCAGCAGCAGTATGATCTGTTCAAGAGCCAGAACAAGGCGTTCGATAAGGATACCACGTTCTCTATATTCTGTCAGTCCTTCATCCTTCCTCTTGCCCCATTTCTCATTTATTTGCCCTCTCCCATAGTTGGAATTGTAAGTCTGAGTTTATCATGCCGAGGACATTTCTAAGCTTCTGCATCGGCCTTAGAACGACTGGTTTGTCCCAATCTACCCATGATTCCTCGTACAATGATTTATTGCGGTCTGACAGGTATGCGTCGATACCGAGCACCTCCGAGTGGGACGGCACGGTGACCCCCGCCCCATACCCCGACGCCAACTTCATCAAAGAGGGCCTACCCGACCTCCTCAAGCGCGTCGCAGACCAGCTTGTCAATACGGACAAGATCGGGAAGCTCGTCATCGTAGGCCTGCCACACTGGGATATCGGCAACAACTATCCCCAGGTTATCGAAGACTGGGTCAAGGCGAATCGTTGGCTCCTCGGCCAAATTCAGGTGCACGCTGTTGTCTCTGAAGTGACGAGACCTAGAACATTGCTACAGATTGCCTACGTGCATCTTGCGCCGCTGTTCGACGCCGTGCGGCTCGATCCCAACCCATTCGGATTCACTGAGGACTACTCTGGTGAGAGCATCACCCCTTTGATTCCTGTTCAATACTGATTAAATTTTGCCCCCAGGCGAATGCGTTGGTCAGTTCTCGAGCTCTCGTTGATCTCGTCATCTCAATCTTGCTCAGAATACACAACAACGCCTCCCACATTCTTCCGCCAATGCGACGACCCTCGTATCTATTCGTGGTTTGTGCGTGGGCCCTAGCTAATTCGTATCCACCTTCTGACCACCGGACAGGCCAACGCGCACCCGACGGGCCGGATGCACGAGGTGCGTTATTTCGCTTCATTTTATTTACTATGAGAACTAGCCTGACTCGTCTGGCAGCTGATGTACGAGTACACCAAGACGGCGCTGAACTGTGCGTGTCTGCGGCATTTCTGTCATTGTTCGGAGTTGATTGATCACCATCCGTCCCAGCCTGCAAGGCCAACGGCCTGGGTATCCCGGCCACGACCACAACGATCACCGTGGTTGTCCCCCCGCCGACCACGACAATCACGATCGTCACCACCACCACGCCGCCCCCTACGTGCAGGCCTACTCCGCCCGCCGGCACAAAGCAGACGTTCCTCGGCGTTGACCACTCCAAGTGAGAAGGGCGGCGAACGAGCCGGGGTGAACGAGGACGGATCGCCAGGACTGATGCTGGGTGGGATTGCGTTCTGGGACGAAACACTGGGTTAAACTTCTCATTGGGCTCTACAGCACATAGCATATTACCATTCTTTTCATATTTTGCAATTTATTTCCGTCGTTTTTCATCCAGAAGGGTACATCATCGTTGTCTACGTCATGCACAGCGAAGTAAGCTGCTGTTCTCGTCAGCTTAATCAACGCAAACGCCCACATCCCACTCCTTTCTCCCAGGTTAAGGCATAAATGATCGCTATACTTCATTGCAGAGTGGCACTCTGAGGCTGTAGGTCCAAACGTTGTCGAGGATGTGTCTAGCCACTCACTATGCATGTCCAGACCTGCCAGTTTTGGCGGTTCCCTTCACTATCATGCACCAAACCCTACTCGGGGAACGTCCTAGCCTACAGAGCAGCGATATCCGTATTTCGATCTCCGAGTCGGTAGCATCACACTTGATGAAGACGCCCATTCAATGAGTCAACGCGGCTGTGCCAACGCGTAACTCCATCCGCCTTTTCAGCACGACTACATTACAGCTGTTTTCAAAAAAGAATACGGGTTTTGATGGAGTGGTGCTGTTCGATTATTGCTTACCTGTGTTTGACGCCGAGTCTCCTCTGCTCCACCTTTCAACGTCATAGCCCCGAACACCGTGAGTTGTGGGCCATATATTTTGTATCTTCTTTGCACTCTCTCTGATCGGTGCAAATGTCTCTCGCGTGCTATTGAATGCCAGCAAACCCCATCTCACTACCGGGCCCTCGTCCGCAGTAAATCATATCGCGTTGCGCAGATCTAGAACTGTGGAGCTAACCGCACCGCATGACGAGAAATTGTGGAGCAAATGAGACTCAGTGTCAAACAAAGGTAAGTACAAAGCGAACAGCACCACTGGATCAAAACCCGTATACTTTTTTGAAAACGGCTGTAAGTAAGTTACCCAGGTCCGCACTCGGGGCCGATTCAGAGGGCTAACCGGAAATGGCATAAATCCCATCTACTATGCGGACTTCGCATGTTGACAACAGTTTAGATAAGCACGCAGATATCTCATCATTTTCGCCGCTACTCGTTTGAGTTCGCAGATCGTCTGGTATGGAAAGCCGGAGCACCACGCTTTGAAACAAATGATGGTATCACTTGCCGAGTGCTGGCCATGCACACCTAATTCGGATGTAGAATTACGATGGACGTAGGCTGCTTGTTGCTCGTAAATAATGATTCAAACTTCATCTAAATTGATGGGGGACCTGAAATGATACCCCCAGATGGGTCCCAGACTGACAGGAATTTTGCAGAGGTACTTTCTAACTGTATACTGAACATAATCGTTAAATCACAGGGGGTAATGAGCGTTTAAAAACTCTCCATTCAATATTTGCGACCCCAAAAATGTGTAGGATATCTCAAATGTAGAGATAATCAACCTATTTTCCCATTTGAACATGTCCGAGATGCCCGAGGACGAGAACAACGGAGGACCCGGAAATCTCCGGCTGGTGCCAAAACCACATGATCACATTTTCCATGTGACTAGTCACCGTCACTAGTGCAACTGCCACCACCACCGTCGCCCGTACTTCTGCGGTTTCTTTGTGGTACGGGACGTGCGGCATCCGCTCCCTAAGGGCATTCAATAGAAAGCATGCATAACAACCATCAAAGGGCTCTCCCGCAACATGGTTACATACGGCTGTGTTTCACGAGCGGGCCGCTAGGGCTGTGCGCCGTGGTCGCGTCAGTCGGCAGTGCGGCGCGCGCATCCAAGGCAGAGTCATTCCTTGCTCCCCACCATGACTGAAATCAGAAGGAAGCTGGTAATTGTGGGAGACGGGGCCAGTGGCAAAGTACCCTACTCGTCGCACCGCCGACAGTGCTGACTCAATCCAGACTAGTCTCTTGATCGTCTTTTCCAAGGGTGCCTTCCCCCAGGTTCCCTCAAGTTCCCGTAGCTGACTCCAATCCTGCTAACCGCTCTCTGAAGGTCAACGTCCCAACGGTCTTCGAGAATTATGTCGCCGACGTCGAGGTCAACGGCAAGAAAGTAGAGCTCGCCCTCTGGGATACTGCCGGCCAGGAGGACTACGATCGGCTGCGTCCGCTCTCGTACCCCGACGCAAGCGTCATTCTAATTTGCTTCGCCATTGACAGCCCCGATTCACTCGACAACGTCAAGGAAGCGGTGCGCTGCAGTGCAGCGCTGTGTCTGCCCTACTAACGCCCACTGCGTAGTGGATCTCCGAGGTGGTGCACTTTTGCGCCGGCCTACCCATCATTCTTGTTGGGTGTAAGAAGGATCTGCGCCGGGACCCGCGGGTGGGCCAGCAGGTGGTCACGTTTGAAGAGGTCGGCGGGACTCCCGCATCGCTCTCCGCTACGCTAACAAGCATGGCAGGGCATGGCAGTCGCACAGAAGATCGGCGCGCGCAGTTATCTAGAATGTTCGGCCAAGTCGGGCGAGGGCGTCAAAGAGGTGTTCCAGCATGCGACACGAGCTGCACTGCTGGTAAAAAGGAGGACGACACGTCATGTATACCCCTGCATCGTAATATAGGGAGTTTTGTCCAATAACGACCGTCATACATACCGCCGACGTTGAAATTCGCGAACCACGCTTCAATCTACCAATCGCTTCAAGGATCGTAGCCATTAGCCAATGCCAGTGGCCAAAGAAAATCCTTCCTCTGATCCGGAGTGCTGTATAGCTCCAAGTTAGGTCTCTGCCGACGCTTCCTAGTGGATGAAATTGGGATGAAAGACGACGACAAAGTCGCCAAGTCGGCCGATCCCATCTTGCTGATTTTATCCCATGAATTTAGTGAGATTTCACTCTCGAAGTTAGGCCTTAGCTTGGTACGAGAGTATTTCCTTCTGACGGGTATTCGATCAGTGAATACCGGCATGGCAACCCCCATGCAACAATTCCCGCAGCGTTCTTCTAAGTCCCGCAACATGTCACATGACTGACTCGAAGTCGGCTGTGCTGAACGAGCGTGAGTGGGGCGCGCGCGTCTAATGCAGAGTCATTCATTCCTTGCCTCCCACCATGACTGAAATCAGAAGAAAACTGGTAATTGTGGGAGACGGAGCCAGTGGCAAAGTACCCCTACTCGCCACACCCCGCCGAGCAGCACTGACCCAATCCAGACTAGTCTCTTGATCGTCTTTTCCAAGGGTGAATTCCCCGAGGTGACCTTTTCCCGTAGGCAACTCCGACGTCGCTGACAGCTCTCTGCAGGTCTACGTCCAACCGTCTTCGAGAATTATGTCGCCGACATTGAGGTCGACGGCAAGAAAGTAGAGCTCGCCCTCTGGATACTGCCGGCCAGGAGGACTACGATCGGCTGCGTCCGCTTTCGTACCCCGACGCACATGTCATTCTCATCTGTTTCGCCCATCGACAGCCCGGACTCGCTTGACAACGTCCAGGAGAAGGTGCGCTGCAGTCCCGCGCTATGGCTGCATGACTAACGCCCGCTGCGCAGTGGATCTCCGAGGTGATGCACTTTTGTGGCAACCTGCCCATCTTTCTTGTTGGGTGTAAGAAGGATTTGCGCCGGAATCCGCGGGTGGGCCAGCGGCTGGTTACGGTGGAAGATGTTGGCGCCATTCTCGCATCGCTCTCCGCTACGCTAACAAGCATGGCAGGGCATAGCGGTCGCACAGAAGATCGCCGCGCGCAGTTATCTAGAATGTTCGGCCAAGTCGGGGGAGGGCGTCAAAGACGTCTTCCAGTATGCGACGCGGGCTGCGCTGCTGGCAACAAAGGAGCGATGCACCAAAGGGGCGATGCCACGGAAGTGCATCGTCGTATAGTATCTATGATTTCGGATCTCGCGCCACAGCTTCAAGACAGCTTTAAGATTTGAGGCTGTGGCGCGAAGTTCAACTACTATTGCATTGCACTGCTTCCAGCAGTAAATGTGCGTCTCACGATTCAATTCATATGTGGAGATACAGTACACAGTTTCGGCACTACGTTGAGTATGTACAGCGGCCGACAAACGAAGTTGAACCATTTGTAACACGACCTGGAATGAACCCGGCTTTAAAGCCTCGCCAACCTGACGAGCACATCGGACACCTCATCAACTTGCGCCTCTAGATCTCTCAGATCCCTCGCTATCTTCGCCGCATTCTCCTTCAAGATCACGCCCCTCGGTCCGCGTGCAGCCTCAAATGTCACCTTAAACTCCGCCGACGCGTCCTCAACGGCACCAGTGATCGGTGGGCCGCCGCGAAGCGAGGGCCTGAGCTGATGCCCGGTGCGAACCTTAGGGGCCAAATTCGGAGTTAAAACCATGTCTGCAGAAGTAGCGCGGACACACCTGCATGAGCTCAATCGCCACGGGATTTGGCCCCGAGGATATGAGCGCGGCGTTGATCGGCTGGTCCGCGCAGATTGGCCAGACGATGAGGGGGATGCCCTGCGATAGCGATTCGGAAATGGAGCTTTGAAAAAGGAGAGAGGGCTCATAAGTCACAGAGTTGATATACAGAACGCGGCACACACTTGAATCCGCCGTGTGTTATGAACCATCCGACGGCGTCGTGTTGGAGGATCGCGCGCTGCTCGACCCAGAAGTCGCAGGCGATTCCTCTCCCGCTCGAATTCACGCGGGGACGAGGTTTGTTGGGAGAGATGCCGATGCGCCACCCAGAGCGAAGATGAATGGGAAGGGCATCTCGAGCGTCAGTAGAGTGTTCACAAGCGCTTCAACGAGCTCCGGCGTGGCGGTTGGGAAGTAAAACGACCTAGAGAAGATAAACACGGCGTCAGCGATGCGGTGCGACATTACAAACGAAGGTGGGCAGACCCGAATGAGATGTAAACCACCGATTTGGCGCCATGTTGCTTGATTGAGTTCTCCAAAAACGACTTGACGATGGCGTTGGTGGGTGGCATTGGAGCGGCGTCGCTCCCGTGCCCTTGCAGGCCAACCGTAAAGAGCTCCTGCCCACGTTCCCGGTAGAACTCTCGGCAGTACGGAACTCCGATGGGTTCGAGGCAGATGTCAGTGGCCACAATATACCCGTCAACGACCTTCGCGAGTTTCTGGGCGTATACATAGTGTACAGCCAAGGCTTGCGGGCCGGCAGCGTACCCGACGCGCTCGTGGTCGTACATGTAGGGGACACCTGGGCATTTTACGACGACGCCGGAAAGCTCGTCGGTTCCGTTCCAAGCCCGCGCAACCTGTCAAGTGTGAGTGAGGGGACCTCGTCGATAGAAGAAGGCCAACTTGCTCCAAAATATCGTCCATGGAGCGATCCCGCCGACGGGTTGGGTCCGAGTAGATTTCCTGTGCTATCGCGGCGAAGTCATACTCATTCAACGCCGATGCCATGGAGGCCACCGCGGTACAACACCACATGAGGATTTTGCAGTCTGGGCCCATGATCTGCTTGGTGGGCTCGATCACGTACCCGCCGATAGCCATGTCCATCTAAGCAACGGTTATCAGAAGAGTTGTGATTGAATTGACGAGAAAGACGGTGTAGGAAGAAAACCCACGTGAATAGCATGCGGTTTAGGCCATCCTTCATGTCCTTGACAGAGTTCAAGAATGATTTCCATCCAGGATTCGATGAGCTGATTCAATGTCTCCGCGATCGTCGAGTCGATCCCAGATCTGGACGGAGTCCTACAACATGGAATGAGTCGCGATGGACACTCGTGCATAAAAAGCGGACGAACTCTTTGTCATTGATTGCGATAATTCGCAGTCTCTTGACTTCGTAGTCGCACGTTTTCAGCTCCGCTTCCATTTGCGCGACTGAACAGTGGTCAAAGTGTATCCGGTAATGTGTGCCTATGCACGAACCCGCTAGACTGTGCTGCACAATCGTAATGACTAGGTTAGGATCCTTCTGCAACACTCGAGTCGCAAGGTAGATGTAGCCGACGGTGTGTCCCCATGCTGGTAAGAGCAACGCAGCGATGTGGTGAGTTGACATGTTGAGATCGACGTTAGGATCCCGCCGGAAGGGAAGATAGCCTGAGCTTTAATACTGTAGGAAGACGCGAAGAAGGAACACTCGCAGGGGTGCAGATTAGTCGCCTGGTGTAACATTTTGATCGGTGCAGGCAACACGGTGGTAAGTTGGTGATAAGTTTAACTAGGAGCGAGTAGTCGGCAAAACAACGGGGTGATACCCCCCAAAAGAGTCGGAGCCGCGTCCTCGGTTCACTGGATGGGAGCATATATGGGAAGCGAGTTCGAGCGAGACCCCCGGGATGAAAGTGCCATGGTGAATGATAGACGCTCCCGAGGAGGCGCATCCGATCTTGAAACAGCTTGAAACCGAATCATTCATATCACGCTGGTGGCTGCATACGTCCAACGTAAGCTATTAGATGGGAAGGATGCTCACTTGTAGTCTGGAGTTTACCTGCTGTTTCTTAACGGGACCGCGCAGGAATATACCTACCTACCTACCACGCGCCCGGTGTTACGAGCTCGACCTTATTACATAATCGTCGGAGTTTGAATCCCATCAAAGGCCTTCCCGCTTCAGCCTGACTGCAACGGACAAGGCTTAAAAGGCCAAATGATCTGGATTTGGATTTAAATGAGACGTGCCTCTTTAAAATTGTTGTGTGCCCCATTCTAGAAGAGAAATGAAACACAGCCGTGCTCACGTGGCCGTCCCATCAAAATTCGGCATCGCGATTGCGCGGTCCGGGTGAGGGAAATGGCTGAGAAAGCTGCTTATTCGGGTGTCCTGGACCAAAAATCCACCACAGAATGTCGAAAGACACGTCGTAACCGTCGTTGAAAAGCTCGAGAAATTTAAGATTACATAATAAGGTCGAGCTCGGATCAAACGCCTCGGGTAATCGACAGACTACAACATCGCGAGGTACGAGCGAATATTGTTGTACCGTCTTTTTATAAGAGACTAGCTCACTTGATAGGTGCAAAAGATCCGGGAGAAATGGACGAGGGAAATGGTCCACCAACGCAGAAGGAAATCAAAAGTTCACCGTGTCAACCATCTAGTCGTCTCTGAACCGCAAACCCCGTTCAAATTACCACTGAACCTCTCGGGGAACGGAGAAGCGCAACATATGAATATCCGGAAAACAACTCTTCTTGAACTAGATTTTTTCTCACCCGACCGGAAGTAGGAACTTACTCTCTGAGTCCCCCCGTCACAGATTGGATCCACTATGTGAGACTCGAGGATTGCCAGTGAATTACCTGACTTCTGACTGGACCGCTCAAGCCGCCTCCCTCTCAGCTGCTTGTACTCTAGAAACCAGCAAGAGCGCACATTTGGCTAAACTGCCGGTGTTGGCGAGCTTGAAGAGGGGTCGGGAATGGCAGGACGCCGTTGAGGCATACACCAGGAACATATGGACTTCTGCATTCATTTACCAACTGGGTCGCGGCTCATATGGCTGATTCGGTGCGCTGCAGCTCGCCATCGGCCACACTTGTCCCTCTTCGTAGCCACGCAGATGCTCTACATCTTTTGGAATGTGCTGCATAGGACGCGCGGCCATGATCGCGAGGGCGCCGCCGCCCTACTCGTGCACCTGTACCTCTTCGACCGCCTTCATTTGCCTCGGCACAGTCCCCTCTTTCAAATTACGAATAACTGGCGTGTACGATTCATTTCTGGCGCGTCAACGATCCATTCGCGGATGGAGAAATGTGCGAGCAACCTGCGCATTTAAGAAGGGGAAGAGGGCAATATAACTTTAGACTGTGCGCGATAACGTCCGTACGTTTTCCGAGTGACGTGATCCAAATCGCCAGGGTTGAATTCCTAATTTCTCAGGTCGACGGGCACTCGGGGAGATCCTCAAACGAGGGTAGTATTTCATTTCACATTAAATATCGAAAGGCATACGGGACAAAAAATAAAGTGGCTATTGGATCCTGAACTTCGTACTGCGCGACGTCGTGGCGCGAACGAAATCGGCAAGGTGACCGTGTACACCGCGTTGCGGGAGCTCGGGCAAGTAAAGAGGGCCGTTGCGTCGTCGTACGCGTACGCGTACGCATTGGGGCAGTTGCCCTCTATTGAAAGTAGATATATGGGTCAGTAAATTGAAAACGACTCGAAGAGGAAGACTGACTGAAATAGTCATAGTCCGTAACACCTAAGTAGATGGGAAAACATCTAACTCAGTTCTCCTCAGAAAAATAATCAATTGGATTGGTTTACCTGACGAAGGGCACGTTGCGGGTGTGTCGTGGGAGCCGCTGCAGCAGTTCGGGGAGTCGGCTGGGGATGTAGGGTTGGGTGAAGTGATCGATACATCAGCGGGATATATTACCGGCACGGCCGTTCAGTGCATCCACGACGCAGGCGCTTTGGCAGCCCACGGGGAAGCCGCTGGGGTCGAAGGGCCCTTTCAACAACGCGGGACCTGGGATAAACTATGTATGTCGAGCATTGATCAAAATTTCGATGGACACGCACAGTTGGGTCCGAGATCGACGGGGCAGGAGGGAATACCGCAGCCAGCGTTGTTGTCGATGCGCATCCTAAATCCGTGTCTCAGTCCGAGTACCATAAATAGATAACTGGATGCCCCACGGCAGGTTTGTAGCCATCAACGAGAGAAACTGGAGGGGTGTGAGAAAGCGTCGTGTGTCCAAGTTGAATGGCATATTACCATCGTAGAAGTCAGTACCGCCGGCGCCTTTCAGAGGATTGGAGGAAGAGTTCGCGGAGAAATGCTGGCTTTCACTTGCCTAGATTAAACTCTGCCAAGGTCGCGGGCGGGACTCCCTGTACAAGCTTTAATGCCTAACTAATCTGAAGGTGTACAGTTTTCTTACCGTTCCGGTGACTGGATCGCATAGCTTGAAGATAGTAAGCTATGCAGCGAAACGAAAACGAGGTGCTTCTCACCAGTCCGCCGTTGCAGCCTCCATCAAGGCACGAGTTGGGCCCTCCTCCTCCTCCAGCTGAAAATTGGCAGTCGCGCCTTCCCTGAACAACGGACATTAGGACCAATCCACCGATGAGTGTATTCATATTTTACCCAGATGCGACCATTCTGTCCAGAATTTATTATGGATGTGGATGTGCTGGGGATATTAGCGAACGCACCCAATCGCTTGGCACGCTAAATGTGACGGGGGTGAACGGGCCTGCCACCCAGCTAATATATCAGATTAGGAACTCGCGAGGATGGCAGCTAGGAAGAGCCTGGTATACCCGGTTTGCCTGGGCAGGTCGCCCGCCGGCGGAGGTGAAGAGCTATAGAAGGCTTGTGAATATACAGTATTTCGGCTAGGATGTTGGGGCACATACCGCCGGCCTGTGAGAAAGCAAATTTGAGCGCCGAGTATCTCGAGAATGGATATAGGGCCTACCAGATCGTGAACGGACATGCGTTATAAACCTGTACAGGACAGTGGCATGAGTGGGAGGCCATGGGCGGGAAGAACACCTGTCACTAACCGTCATGGTGCGCTGGGCCACAACGGTGGAACTCGTAGCCAGAGACAATGCGATGAAGAACTTCATGTCGGAGAGAGATATTTGACTCAGAGGCGAATACTTTCAATTGGAATAGACTGTGGCTTTTATACATTTTTTTGAAGTGCTGAAAATATCCGGGAGTGCGCAGAACGCGGAGTAGAATCACCGCATTGAGAATAGTGATGCATAGGGCCCGGCCTGATGTCGGCTTCGGCACTGGGCAGGCCTAGGGTTTGGACTTAAGATTTTGAAGCCCGGGCCTGGGTACTCACTTCAAGCTGGGTGTGATCGGACTACGAATAATCGTTGCAACTGTGGGAAAACTGGTCGTGCTTGGGCTAACGGAGTTCTTTTTTTTGCGGCAGGTACGAGGCGAATAGCTGCCGTGTTTTGGAGTCATTCTTGACATCGTGTGAAAGAGTTTAAGGGATAAATCTATTTAACAACTCCCCTTGTTGAGAACAACCCGGCTTTTTGGATCAATGTTCCATTCAACAACCCCCACGTGTCAAACATAAAGTTGTCACCCGTCACAAATCGTCGCTTTGACCGGGTGGATTAGGGACAATTTTGTCCGTATCTCAGGCCAACAGAATTCACGTTATGCATTGCCGCATTCGGTAAGGTTCACAAAGGCATTTGAGTTTTTCCTCGGCCGCCAATGGCTAGATTTTGGTGTCAGCGTATCACCACCATAATTTCGAATAAAATTCATTTTAGAGTGTAATCCCGCTTGTTTAAGTCAGTAAAATTGATTCCATCCAGCAGGAGATCTCCTTATTTTCCTTTGATCTTCCTATGAGTTTTTCAGGTTGAACAGGCGCAGTGGAATCAATATCAGGCGAATGTCAATTGATTCTCTGCAGGGAGAAAGTGCTTGAATGCTATCTAACACTGAATTCATTCATGTGGTCCTAGATCACCCCATGTACCAGTTGAGGAGGGCCAACCCTCTGCCTTCGAACTGGTGGGGATATCGGTTCTGTGACAAAATTATAAATAGCCCAGGTCGTTAAATAGAACATTGATCCAACAACCCGGGTTATTCTCAACAAGAGGGGTTGTTAAGATTTACCCGAGTTTAAGCCTACAAAGATCTCAAATCTTGCAGAAAGGGTTGCCGATTTACATGAATGGTATAGATCCACTCTTTTCAACATGTTGTGATACTCACTTGCCATAAGACACGCATGGATGGCCAAAGAGCTGGCTCACTCGAAAGCCCGGGCTCAGGCCCAAGCCAGGCCGGGACGAGCCCGTCCAGAGGGCTTGGGCTTGGGCTTGGAAAATTTCGAGCCCAAGCCTGTTAAAGCTAGGCCCAAGCCCGGGCTTTCAGGCCAAGCCGGGCCCTGGGCATCACTAATTGAGAAAATAGGCGTTGTGTATTTCAAATGAATTCCTAGCGTAAGGTAAACCAGTGAACCAAAAGAGTAGTTGAAGTTCGGGAAGAACGGGAAGCAAAGATGCGATCACACCCGGGCCGAACTTTCACGGCGGTGCTACGGGTCCGCAGGCGGAAGACCTCCACCATCATCGGAGGTTTGTTGATGATAAACGCCCACCGGCTGAATTATCCACTGACTTACATCTTGATTCTCAGTACCTCCCGCAACCCCAACACAAAGCCTCGGCTATTTTTTGGGGGGCTATTTGCTTCTTACATGGTCTAAGCTGGTGTTTACGGCCCTGCCGGCCCTGAGTTTCCTTCGCTGTCTGTCAGCTGGTTGGATTTTGCGTGTACGGAAGTTCCTATTGGATCGGATAATCTGGGGTTAGTTCGTCGCTCAAGAGAACGCTGGCCGCGTCAATAAAGGGTATGCTTAGACTTGTAAGGATGCTCTCCGACATTGACCTGTGCTAAATTCTCCAGACCGCATCTTAGCACATCCCGCTGTGAAATGGCGGCCCGTGCGGACTAGCGCTGACCACGGGCGATTGTCCGACTCTTCGGACACTCTGCTGTGGATTCGTCGCCCTTGCCGAGCGTCCTGCCTCTCGATGGCCCTGGATTTGTATCTAGCTCTGTCTAGATTGGAAGTGAGGCATCCAATGGCCTCGCTTCTCTTGATATTTTCCCGTCCATGGATCTCCCGAGGATCACAGGACCTCATATCACGTACAGATCCCGGTTTAGAATTTTTGGAAAGAGACCTGGCCCATAGATCGGTACCAGGAATAGGTACTATGATGTGCTCACATATATTTTGGGCAGATATGGACAGATATACTACACCTGGCTCAAGCCCGGGCTCAGGCTAAAGCCAGGCCAGGCCAAGCCCTCCCGGCGGGCTTGGGCTTGGACCTGAGGAATCTCAAGCCGCCCACCTAAGCCAGGCCAAAGCCCGAGCTTTCAGGCCAAGCCGGGCCCTGGGCATCACTATCTATAAGAGCGAGTCGATCTCAAGCAATTCGACACTTCAAACACCAGTCTCAGCATGTTCCGCCTCGGTTTTGTCCTCAGCGTCAGCGCGCTCGTTCTTGGGCTTTCGTCTGGCGACTTGAAAGTCTCCCTCAAGGCCATTGCATCGTCTGTGCAGAGTGTGGATGACATCATCTTGACTGCTGTGGTCTCCAATCCGACGGCGGAGGATATCCGTGTTATTGCTAAAAACAATGTTCTCGACGGGTCGGCGACACGCTCCTTCGCGGTGAACAAGGACGGCAGTCCCGTCTTTTTCACGGGCGTCCGAGTAAGAACCCTTCAATTTTATTTTTGGCTCGATAATAATATTAACAACATCTGCTGGTATTTCAGACAACGCTCGACCTCTCCGCAGACGGAATCTACACGACCATCCCCGCCGGGTCTTCCGTCGCAATCAACCACACCGCGCTCGGGCCTCTGTACGATTTCTCGACCTTCGGCCCGGGTACGTTCTCCTTCGCCCCGGTCGCGATCTTCCAGACGGGGCCCAACCACGCGCCGCTGTACGTCGAGACGCCCGCGGTCGCGGTCGAGGTGACGCACGACGTCGCGAAGCGCGCGCTCGTCCCGCTGCTGTCGACCCCGACGTGCGAGGACGGCGGCCGACTGCAGGTCCTCACGAACGCGCTGGCGGACGCGCGGGCGCGGGCGGGTGGGGCGGCGACTGATATCCTCAGCCACCCAAACGGGCCCGAGTATACAACATATTTTGGGGGGAACGTGCAGAGCGACATTTGGTTCAACATGGATAAAATTGCGGGTGATCTGGCGAGCTCAGGGACACGGAGGTAATTTGAAAGTGTCAGCATGTGGGTGGAGCTAATAATCCTTTCAGCATCCATTGCACGGGCGATCCGGCGAATATATGTGGTGGTAATGGCGGTGTTATTGCGTATGTGGTATTTCCGGATTTCTTTTATTTCGGAATTGATCATGAGTTCGGTGCAGATACGCACTCCTCGTTACCAGCAACGGCGTTATCGTCGGAAGCGACGTGCGTGTGAAGCTACAGGCCGTTTTAATTCAGCTCTAATGACAATCCTAGATATACACCTGCGACATCTTTTTCACCAGTGTCGGAACCACGCCCGGGACCTGCTCAGGTGGGCGCGCAACAATCTTTTTGGCTCGATTTCCGGGTGACTAAACTGCTGCTATACTAGGCGGCTATGATTCCACAACCTCGAGTCAGGGAGGCGTAATATTGCACGAGGTGCGTGCGCACACATGTGCGGCCGAATGCCCTCCCTCACTTTGAAATAATCAGCTGTCGCACGCAACCGCTGGAACCGCCGACATCACATATGGGTGCTCTGCCTGCGCGGGGCTCTCTGTCGCCGACAAGAAAAATAACGCGGATAACTATAGGGTACGCTTCATTTCGACTGCTGTGCCATCCGAGCTGATGAGTAACTACAGTGTATGGGATTGGAGATTTACAAGGACTACGTGTGTTGAGTACTAGTCTCGACCAACGGATTTGTCGGGTATGTACAGACTTTTTTCTTTCTTTTGATATATCTACGGTTACTATGCAAACCCAACATGGTTCTCTGAGAGAACGAACCTCTCAAAACTTGATTGAGAGCATGTCAAGAGAAAGCGGTTTTCAACCAAGAACAGTAATTATAAATATGCGGATAAAGCCTCCCACTGTACGGATATGAGACAGAAAGTTTGGGATAAACTCATATCTCGGCAAGTTGTCCAACAATTCGGCGGCTCTCAAGCGGTTTTGACCAAGTTCTCCATTCAATCGCGCGCACCCAACTCGGAAACGCCGTTCAAGTTATACAGGCACTGATCCCGAAGACCTCTTGTTAATAATAATATCGTTCAAGCATTCGCGTCCTCGCCAATCGTGTCCTCGCCTCAGTCTCGCATTTCAGCCGAAAAGAGATGGTAGTGGATTGGTATACATTCATTCTATCTAGGGATCGACGAGCCTACTTGGTTCGCTTGCGAATCTTTTCGAGGAAGCTCGTGAAGATCTCGCGCTTGAGCGTGCCACGCTCCGCGTCCTCGGGGATGGCAGCAATCAGCTCCACCAAGCGGCCGTACACCTCGCCCTCGTACTTGGCGTAGCGCTCTCGTATGTCGACCGCCTCGAACACCTCCTTGACACGCGCCTCCGCCGCGGCGTCCTTGCACCCGTACTTGGCGTCCGAGCACGGCACGCTGCGCGGGCGTCACGACCGCGAGCGCGGTGTTGACGCACCACGAGCACTTGTCGTCGACAATGTCCGTGCCGATCTTGCCGAGCTGCTCCGGCGGCGCGGAGAAGTCGAGGAAGTCGTCCTGGATCTGGAAGTACTCGCCGAGCGGAGGAAGATGTCGAGCGCGGCCTTGTAGGGCTCGGCGGTGGTGCCTGCGAGCGTGTAGTTTTGGGGCACGCCGGACATGAGCATGGCCGAGCGCGACGGGGGAGGTAGAAGGAGTAGTATGCCGTCTTGTAGATGATGATGAGGCAGTGCTGGCTCTCGCGTCAGGCTAGATTCGCGGACACAAAGGGAAAACGCATTTGTCGAGGGGGAAGCGGTTGAGGTCGACGTGATCCTCCGGCGCGGTGATGAGGTCGATGAGCTGGCCCATCTCGGTCTGACACGTCGTGCCGTGGAAGAGTTCGAGGAGGTCGACGTAGTAGGGCGTCCCGCGGAAGTGCTTCTTGAGGAGGTAGTAGATGGCGCCCTCGAGCATGAACGAGTCGTTTATGACAATCATCCCAATGCCCGGCGCGCGATACCAGAGGATATCAGCAGGGCTGCCCGCGGCGCGTGATAGAGCTGCCCATCATGTCGTCCGAGACGAGGAAGAAGGCTTGCAGCTTTAGGGAACGCCGTTACAAAAGTGCAGGACAAGGCAAACCAATTGAGACTCACCAGCTCGACGCCCCAGCCCAGAACGGCGGCCTTGTAGTACTCGTCGTCGTCGAGCGGCGCGCCCTTGAGGATCTCCGCCGTGTCGATGATGGACATGCCGCGGTTGAGCTTCCCGCCAGGCACATTGTAGTCGAGGTTCTGCGCGATATAAAAACACGCGGAAAAAGAGGAAAAACAGCGCGTACCTTGCCGTACCACTCGATGGCCTCTGCAGGCATGCCCTCGCCGGTGATGTGCTCGATGAGCTCCCCTCGGCTGCGCGCCCACGCGCCCTCAAACTTTGCGTGTTTCGCAGCCTTGTCCATAGTGGGTAAAAGAAGAGTAGTGTGGTCCCCCTTTCGCCCACACCAGATTAACCGTTTATCGATGGATCATCCGACTCGTGCTTGATTTGCATCTATCTGCGCCTGCGTTGACTTTCCGTAGAGGGATTGCGGGCGGACGTGCAGCAGCCGCATAAAATGACTGAGTATGCGAGAACTTACAAGATTTGCTGGCTGTTTAACCCCAGCAAGGTGAAAATTCGGGCATTGCCATATGCGAGGGCGAGTTGACGGAGGACCGGAGCATTCGAATCGTTAATATTCTCGGGGATTGAGAGCAAGATTGAGAGGCGTGTGTTCGGAGAAGCCGGCCGAGGCCTTTGTCGGCGGGCTTGCACTCGTCCGCACCGGCAGGCGCTTGCATCAACTTCAGTAGGTGTCTCCCGTAATCCGTGGACCGCTCTTCTTACAATTTAAAGGTCTGCAACAATGCGGAATCACCAGAAGCTACGTGAGCGCCTTCGGGAGCTCGATGCCCAAATCCCTGTGCTTCAAAGAGAACAGAAGATCATCCGCCAAAAGCTCGCGGCTCTGACGTACCCGGTCCTCAAGCTACCTCACCAGGTGACACTGGCCGAAATATTTCTGTGCTGTCTTCCTCCCATTTGATATCCAGACCGCAGCATGTCAGGGCCTTCCACCGTAAACACTCCTCTCCTCTTTCTGTATATATGTCGCGCATGGAGGGATGTCGCTTTGGCCACCCCACAATTTTGTGGGCTTCATTCTAGATCATGCCATATCAGGGCTTCGACACCGAGCTCGGTCGACAGCAGTTTCGGAACTCGTACAAGCGTGCGGGGTCCTCCCCTTTATCCGTGGCTTTAGAGCTTCCGAGACCCTAGGATCGGGAGCAGCTCGCCAGGAATATTCGGGATCCGTATCAGTCGGGTGGGCGTCGGAGCATGTCGAGTCGGAATCAGAGAATTCCGAGAAGTTGGACGTCTTAATCCAGAAGCACGGTGATATCGATGCGATATTTCGTCAGATCATGGAACGCTCATCCCAGTGGCGTGATGTGGAGCTACTGAGCGGATTGTCCGACACGAATTTCAGGGACAGCTTCCTAAACTCGAGCGACTTAAACTCTATAACAAACAATCCAATGGCAGGTAACGTCACTTCAGCTTTCAACGCAGCCTCGATGAAATCCTCCCAATTACGGCGTTTCAGAATGCACCGAAATTGCGAGAAGTCTCCCTGATACATCTTCCACCATACGTTGTCCTCTCCCGTGGAGCCAGTTGACGAGTTTGGGAAGCAGAGCACTGGGCGTTGGACGAATATCTGCAGGTTTTTCGGGCGGCCCCGTCCCTCGTGGATTGTACGCTGGGCCCGATTGTCCGACCCAATAGAGATGTGTAGCCCCGGTACCACCGCTCGTTTACCTTGAATCGTTGGTGCTCCACGAATATTGGGACGACCCTGGATCTTGGTCGAGTTTCTGTCTCGGTCGTCAGCGACGATGTTGCGCAATCTCTCTGCGTCGTGATCATGACAGCTTGATCGCAGCCATCCCTTTAATCCCTACGCTCTCGGAGCTCGCGATCGAACGGGTGCCCCTCGGCAAAATAAGCCGGGTCCTGCAATCCTTGCGCGACTCGCCCAGTTTCATGCCAGTCCTGGAATCTGTTCGTCTCCGCCTCGTCACACCTGACCGGGCAAGTGCCCGCGGTGATTGGACGCAGGAGGATTCAGAATGCGACCCCGAGGACCATGAAGTGATCCTTGATTACGAGGCATTGGTGGATTCCCTTTCTGCCCGAAGGAATGGGCACATGGCCGCCTGCGCGTATTTAGCATTCTATGGCTGGAACGCGATGATTTCGGCGGTGGCATTATGGGCGAGGAGGACGTCGGTCTACGCCCAGCGCCGATATCTTGGAGTGGCTCGCTGATCTCGTGGACGATGGTATGAAAATATCCTTGGGGGCTTCGTGCCCCAGTAAACGCGCCAGGAATAATAGGTGCCTTAGACTCCAGTCCCAACAAGCGGCGAGAAGAAGTGCCCCGAACCCAAACAGTGGGAAAGTCAACGTCACGTAGGAAGAAGTCAACGGCGCGCAGCCATAGTTGAACGCAATCGTGCCGCAGCCCATGGCGAATGCCCCCGAACCAATGGGGCGTAAATAATCAATCGAAAGTGTGTGCCGCTCGACGTGGATGAGAAAAGGTAATCCAGTCTGCCCCCGTGTTTCGAATGAGATAACAATATCCCCCACAGCCCAATTCGAGTCGAGTGAAAGCCATTGCAATGAGCCCCCGGAACCCAATAAATCGAAACGAAAGCCACAGCCATGATCCCCCAGAGCCCAAATTTGAGTCGAGTGAATGAAAGCCATTGTGATGACCCAATGGATCGAGAGCCGCCCAGAACCCAATGAAACGAATCAACAGCCAAGACGATAATCCCCCGGAACCAAATTTCGAAAGTGATGACCCCCTGAACCCAATGAATAGAACGTCAGGACGATCCCCCAGACCCAGTTGACTGGGTCCTATTGCCATCGGACCGTCGCATAAATTCAAACGCCAAGAAAGCCAAGTCTGAACGCAATGATCAGAACGAGGACATGGGTGGAAGGGAAAGAGACTCACTGGAGCTCCACTATCGTATAACCGAGTCGACTTTCAACCGAGCGTCAGAGAATATAGTCCGACAGGAGGGACGTAGACTGACTGTCGAGCGAGCCAAACTCGCCACTATGCATATCACCATGTTGAAAGAGAGTTCGTGCCTGCAGGCAACGTGTGAGTAGAATACTAAAT
>JARGYA010000852.1:0-40821 GCA_029204335.1 Mycena vulgaris
GATCTTCGGAAGGACGGTTGTTCAAAGGCGGGTTGAGGGGTTCACGACAGACATCTGTCTAAATAGCAAGGCTGGGATAGACACTATGGGTCGAGGGCACTTAGGCCCACATCTGAGATCCTAGCAAGAGGTATTCACCGGAAGAAGCCGAGACACAGCCTCATAGGGTAGGGTGGGTCTGGACGACCTTATTTCACTTTTCGGAATTTGGTCCGAGGCCTCTAAAAATGTGTTTAGAAGGGTAAAAAAAAAGTCGGGTTTTTTTTACCGGTTGGAGGTGCGGGGAAGTCAGGGAACGTTTGAACACGAGTTTCTGCGCCAACAAACAGCGCGCATCACAGCCTGATAGGGGATAGATTAAGGCTAAAATGTGAGCTTTTGTGACCATTTCCATGGGAATACTTCCCGATTTGGTGCTTACATAACTCGGCTAATAGGGTAGGGAGGGTCTGGACGCCCTTAATTCACTTTTCTGACCCTGTGTACCAAATTTTAGTACTGGATACCTCTTGGATCCTAGCCACGGAATCGTCGGAGCGGTGCCTAAGCGGCCTAGACCGGTCTGATCTGACCACATAGCCACAAATAGCCTCGGCTAGAGCCGCCTCGCGGAGGCTAGATCAATCGGCATCTAGATCCAGGCTGAACGCAGTGTATGAGAAGCTTAGGCTTCAGCCTTCAAAAGTGCGGCCTGCTGAGCTCTTATCAATCACTTTTCGACTTTTTTTCACTCTTTTCATCAGCACTATCTTGGGCTGTTCTGTCGCTCATTACCTCCATGAAACCGACCCTTTCCATGTGTCCTATTTGGCTGGCTACTGCTCGATGTTCCTCGTTATCTGGCTCAGTTTCCTTGATGAGCCATACACTCCATAATCATTCTGATATTAATGTGGTGCCATTGAGGTCAATTCTTCGCGCCATTACCATTACAAATGGGCTATGTCTTCAGTACCTCCCCTAGAAAATTTCGACGATCCCATGTATCCCACATGCGGATTGACCGAATCTGTCGTCTTCCTGGGTACTCCTCCCCGGTGGCGACCTTCCCTTGCTCGGGTTGGTTGCGAAAATTGGGCTCCCAAATCCGTAGTTCCTTCTGTCCTGCCGCTATCTGGTATCTGTTACAGGGAATAGGGTCCCGAATCGGTAGTTTTTTCAGTATTGCCAACAATCCCGAACCTTCTTCTCCATCCGACGGTGCGTAGCTTATTTTCCCATATGCATCGCAATCCCTCATCATGTGCATTCAAAAAGTGCAAATTTCAGTTCTCGGGGACACCACCTTCTCTTTGCACGTTGAAGATGGGTCGGATGGTACGTGGCTATTTAATTTCCTTGAATCGATCGGTTTGCTGAGTCTTCCTCGCAAGATGAGGACAACTCGGATGAATCTGTAACCAACATATTCGTTTCTTGTGGTCCAGCTCTTCGTCTGCGTGGTGGAAAAGGCTCGGATGGTGTGTCCATTTTTTCTTCTTCCGATTGGACAATAACTTGCTTCATTTTAGACTCATCGTCAGATGCTGAATCCGACACTCCCAAGCGCAAGTGGAAGGCCACGACCTCGTCCAGACCCCGAAAACGCTCGTCCGATGAGAAAGGGAAAGGCAAAGCCACAGCGTCCGGCTCTGACTCTGATTCTGAGAAAGGTATTCATGTTACAGCTATGGGCAAGCGCCGCAGAGGAGGCATGTTTGTTGACGAGGTTGTCCACATCGAGTCGGTCCCAGAATCCTGGGATGTCCCAGATGCTGCTCATCATGTGGCATATATCCTGGATGTTAGCAATACTCCAGAGCTTTTGAAACTCTTGACTGTTGATGCATTTATCAAAAAAGAGGTATTCAAATTCCGTTTATCTGCGTCACATAGATTATCTGACACCTTCATCTAGTGTCAAGACTCGTTCCTGGGGCCAACGGGCTCCACTGCAGAGAAGGGTCTCGCCAAGGTCATCATTTTGGACAATGAAATCATCCCTTGCCGCCGTTCCAATTTGACGTGCAGTGGCTGCTATACCTGTACTCTCGCCTCTGACAATTTCCTTGACGATTGCAAGCGATGGAACAGCACTGACGAGCCGGATCTCCGCCTCTCAGCCCCGATCATGGCAGCAAAGGCTTCAGAGGCCAATAGTGTTGCTGCTGTAGCTTCCGCGTATGTCTCGCATTATTTTTCACAATTGTGTCCTCACTCTCTTCCACGCTCGACCCAGATTTTATTGTGGCGTGGCAGAGACTTACTGCAAGGGTCAATTTCTGGATTCTGGGATTCCATGTGGTGGGCGTGCTATCCTGCGAAAATTTACTCAGGTAATGTCGCTGTCTTTCGCTCTGTTCTTATATGAACTGACGAGCTACAGGGAAAGATATTTGGTAAAGCCTACTTCATCGGCTGCTCTAACTGGGCACTTGACGACTCCGATCACATGTCCAAGACACATCGCTTTCCAAAAATTCCGTCGCCTGTACGGGAATCAATTCTTGTCAAATTGTTCAAAGGGGAACCGATCGACGAAGAGGACGACGACACCCACGTTCTAGCAGGATCTTGCATGCAGATTATGGGAGGCTAAGAGACTGCGGCAGAAGGCAAAGGAGGACGACTTGGAGATCAGAAATCTCCGTAGGAAAGTTGCAGCTCTGACTCAGGCTGGTGCATCAGAGCCGCAAGCCCCTCGCAGGTGCACCTCACGTGTTGCAGGTCCTTCCAGACCTTCACCCCACAGAGGTTTGTATTTTCATTGCTTTAAATCCCCCTTTGGCTGATTCAGTATTTCCAGTGATTAATGTCTTGGATTCAGACGAAGAGATGAACTTTGATCCCCTCCCGACTCCGATGCGGGGACTACAACTCTTTCCCGGTCTCCGCCCCATGACTCTGATCCCCGATCCTCGGTCTGAATTTGATTATCACGGTGCTCTCAACTCGGATATTTTAGACCCTGTTCTGAGGGGCATTGTGGATAATCACCCGATGTACCCAGTTGGTGGCGACGATGAGGTACTGGCAACTGATGCTTATGTTGTCGGATAGGATTGCTTGTCTCACTCTACCATATTATCCCGTCGTATATTTCCCCATATTTCCTAGGGCTTCAACCCGTCCCCGTTCTTGACGGGTCGACGGGCGGGACGGACGGGTTTGGACCCGCCCGTCCTGGGCTCAACCGCCGGACCTAGACGGGACGGGTGCGGGACGGGTTGAACCGTCAACGGGGTACCCGTCCCCGCCCGTTTGACGGGTTGGACGGGTTTACCCGGAATTGACGCAAACTGGGGTAATACCGCTCGAATCTGATCAGATCTGGTTGGCTCTGGGGTGAAATCTGCATCCCCCGTGAAAACTCCGCATTAACTCACCACCTGGGGCGAAAATCGGGGCGAAAGCAAGGTGATTGATATGATTGATGCGATCAATTTTGCCCGCTTTGACCATCCAGCTGATCTCGAACGCTGTTCTTCGTCGAGTGGCCCCAAAATTCAATGTAGGGCATTGGAGGAAGTAAGGAACTTGAGTTGGGTTTTAGTACCCTCATATTTACTGATACACCAATATATACCTCATTGAACCCGTCGAGACGGCCGTCACGGGCGGGACGGGCGGGACCCGTCCCGCTTGCTCTGTTGAAATCGACCCGACGGGACGGGTTGAGCCGTCCCGTCGAAAAGGACGGCCGTCTTTTCAACGGCCGTCCCGTTTAACGGGCGGGTTGAAGCCCTAATATTTCCCCGAAACCGATTCCCGCATTCTTAATATTACACATGAGTCTGGAGAGACAGTAAACACTCGGTACTCACATTGCCTTGAACTTGAAACGAGTGGCTGTCCGCCTGTTGCGGACAGCCTCTGACCACTTATTCTGCCGAGGCGTTACCAAGGCCATCAGTGACCATCAGCCGGCTATCAGCGGCAATCGCTCGGCGCTCTATATATATATATGTTTTCGTTTTCGTTTCTTGTATATACTCTGTGAAGTAAGGTATTTTCATGTGACTTAGTCGGGCTTAGGCGGGCTTAGGTATTGCCGCGTCAGTGCGCGCCGCTCCGCGTCATTTTCTCTTGACCCAACGCCGGATACGTACCATAGATCCGGACATCCGGATATCAACGCGAATCTCGTCATTTCACGGCTAAACGGGCAAAAATAGGGTTGGTGAGCCTCTGCGAAGTGACGACCACGGGAGTTTCGGTCAATCTGGTGAGTAATTCCCCGGTTTGCAATCCGGAATTACGTGGCGCGGAACTGGGGCTAGTACTTAAGTCCAGCTCTTGCACAGCCCACATTCTCGTCCAGGTACGCGTTGAGACCTTCCAAACCGCTCCCTAAATGTCTCCCACTCGTATTGTCGCGGTTTTCGGTGCGACCGGCCTCCAAGGTCTTACTTCTCGTCTTTCTCTTCCGCGCCCCCAATTGACTCTGACATAATACAGGCTCGGCCGTCGTACACGCCCTGCTTAAAGACGGGACATTCACACCCCGGGCGATCTCCCGCGACCCCACCTCCGCAGCGGCGCTGAAGTTGAAAGCGAGCGGTGCGGAGGTCGTCAAAGGCGATCCTCTGGACAAGGCCTCCCTCTTGAGCGCGCTGCGCGGAAGCGAGGCCGTCTTCGCTGTGCGTGAAATCCGCTTCTTTACGTGGTGTTGAATTTATACCGCCGCCCAGGTAACCACCCCGATATTCCCCTTGAAAGCCGAGGGCGAGGGTCCGAACGAATGGGTCCAGGGAAAGAATATGGTCGACGCGGCGAAGGAAGTTGGTGTCAAGTTCTTCATATTCAGGTCCAATTCCTTTTATTCAATGACACCTCCGTTCGGTTCTGATATGTACGCGCCAAGCTCTCTTCCCTCGATAGCGAAACTCTCAGGCGGCAAGTACACGAGCTGCCTTCATTATGAGCGTAAGTCCAAGCAGCATTCATCGGTCTCCAAATTGAGGTCCTGCGCTGCACAGAAAAAGTCGCCGTCGATGAGTACCTCCGGTCCTCCGGACTCGCAAATGCGTCCCTCTACCTCGGCGCGTTCTTGGAGAACTTCTGGACGTGTGTCGGCGCTTCCCCACCTTCCTCATATGTATTCCTCATGCTGTGGCAGCGCCGGAGCCCTGAAGAAGACCGCGACCGGGTTCAATGTGGCCGTCCCCAACTACACCGCGACCGCCCGCGCGTCGTTCACGTGGGTAGAGCGCGACGTGCCTGCCGTGACACTCGCCCTGCTCAAGAACTACACCGACGCCTCCAAGGGCATCTCGGGCAAGTACTACCCCGTCATCAACGAGAACACTTCGTACGGGGATGTCGCGGTGCGGACCGGCAAAGGTGCCTTTCAATCTGCTCCAATTAAATGACAATGGAGACTAAACGTCAAGTAGCCCTCGGTGCGAAGGTCACCTTCGTCAGCGCCCCCCCCATTGGCGTGCAGGCCCTAGATGAAATGGTGCGTCAGCTTGCGCGTGCATTCTTCCTCTTCGCTGACTGGCATTTAGTTCGCGGCACATGCCGAGTACAACGGCATCTACACCACGCCTGTGCCCAACCCCGATCTCGTTGCGCTCGGTGTCAAGCTCAGTACCATCGATGAATTCCTGGCGACCGAGGTGAAGTCGCGGTTCGGGCAGTAGGTTGAGCGTATCAATGGTGGGTAACATTGCCCCCGCGCAGGTTAAACTGGATCTATAGGATGGGCCTCTGTAATCGATTCATAACGTAAAGGAGATATTTGACAATTTTTGGGCCTTGCTTTTACCTGCCCAGTCAAATTTTCACTTGGCTAGGCGATCCATCCTCATCTATACCGCTGGAGGGCTGCGAGGACACGTTGATCGGATCAAACCGCCCGCTGATGCCGGCACTCGGCAGTCGCGATTCACCAAAGCCTCAGAAAACTGATCGACTGCCGCACGCATTGGGCGTCATCCGAGATGTGGGTCCCAACATCACCCAACATAGAGCTTCTGGCACAGCTTCTTGTCACTTCTGTTCTTTTGCCCATTGCCGGACTCAATCATGTTCACATCAAGCACATCTTGCCGCCGCTTGTCTCTGCGGTATTTGGCCATTCCAATGTCCTCTGGAAACAGCAAAGGAGGTAAGTAAAAGCCGTAGATATTACTCACGGCTAGTACAGCATGTTATGGGTGAAAATCGGAAGCACTCAGAGATCAGCGACTTTAAAGCAGTAATTAACCCGCCGCAGTGATTGTGATCTCTCTCCCTTGACAGATCCCGCAATGCGGGGATCCAACCAAGAGGAGGGGTGCATAAAAAAACGAATGAACGCAAGGCTCCGAGTTTGAACCATGCAAATCCAAGGAAAATATCGCACAGAAATCCTTTTGAAAATATGAATGGAATATCCGCCCGGTCTAGTTTATAAGCCGCTTCCACGTCTCCGAGTTTCAAGAACTTGAAGTTCTGAAGCGCCCAATAAGCGCCATGTGGACGTGTTTGGAACGGGAGCCACCGGGCCGAGATATTCCGTGTGGACACCTGCTTCAAGTCACCTTTCAGATTCGACTATGCACAAGCGGAGCACATCTCACCCTCCTCCTCCGACAATAACCTTTGGACCCTCGGCGGCGAGCTAAAAGGCTCTCAAGCTTCGCTCTCGCCACCTCGACGGCCCACCGCATTTTGAGATAAAACGTGAAGAGCGAAAGTTTCGATGATCTCTCGTTGCCTGGGACTAGCCAGATTCTTCCCTGCTTCCCAATCACCGCCAGGACCAAGGGAATTCCGTGGTCAATCCGAAATCCGTGACTCATTTCTGTCTACTAGAAGCGCTGGGTCTAATCTTCGACCTTTAGCGCGCGAGACGCCTTGCTGGGGGCTTGATCTGCCACCCATCTGTGTCGTGTCTCTCTGGACTCTGACGTGAGGAGATATTCGGTGTGCCAGGCTATGGATGTGCAGGTGTGCGCGAATGAGGAATCATCTGTGGCCTACATAGCATGCTTACCGTCTTGCTAGAACGGCCACTCTCTCCCACCTGACACTTCCCCAATGCCACCGCGGCTCGGGCGACGACGCGTTGCCCGTGGACTAGCTCTATCATGCAGTCGTCGACGGAACGCGGGGAGGCGTTATTGAGGCGGTAAGTATGCGTGAATTGTTATAGCCTACATAACATGCTTATTGTCTCGCTGGCAGGTCCACGCGCTCGTCCTCCTCGACCCCATACTCCCGAGCGGTGATCGTGCGAGATCGTGCGCGCCGCAGGCCTGTGCCGCCGGGCTGTGGATGACCCGAGCGCAGAGAATATATCCCGTTCTGGTCCAGGAACGCCTCCAAGCCTTTCATGCCAGACGCGCGGACGACACCAGCGCGGATCGCTACTCAATTCGACGATTCGCCAATGCGGAAGTGGAAACTCCCGCGCTTTCCCGCTCCACCCCCTCAGCCCCCACCCATCACGCCGCGACATTGCCTCCCGCCACGGCTATTTCGTCCGCATACAGCCCCCTGTGGTGTCACCGTTTCTCGGACTGCGCGGCGCTTATTCCAGCACGCGGGCATCTCATTCCCGAGCGCTGGTGGTCGGCGTCTAATGCAGGGCCTCGTGCAGAGGGGAGACGACGCGCCGCTCTCCTCTCTGCATACGGGGCTCGTGTGCTGCGAAGGAGAGCAGGGGCGTGAGCTGCGTGCGCGGAGGCGGGGCGGAGGCGGGCGGAGGCACTTGAGACGGTGGAGCGTGCAGACGGGGGGCGGAGGAAGGCGCACGGCCTATTCTGCCTGCCCGTAGGCTTGTATACGCGGGGGGCTTACGAGCGAGGGGTGACAGGAGCGGGATGGGATGTGTATGCGGGGCGGGGGACGTGCGTGGGGCACACGGAGACGACGGCGGCACGTATGTGAGGTCGTCCCATGTCTGCTTGTTTCGCGCCTGTGGGGGAGGCGATGGAGCGTGGAGAGAGGGAGACGGCCATGGCGCTTGAGCGGGGAGTGTGCGCGGTCGTTTCCATTTCCATCCGCACGCGGACCTGCATACGTGGGGGCTGGAGAGGGGCGCACGCGGACGGACATCGGCATGCGAGGAGCCGCGCGTCCTCTGTCCTTGGCCCGTTGGTGACTGCGTGCGGAGAGATGGAGCATGCAGATGGCCGCGGCGGTTGCGCGGGCCTCGCGCGCCGCTCTTTCCGCACGGGTGAAGGCATCGTGTGCTGCGCGTGAGGTGGCAGGCGCCGGGTGTTTGCGTGCGCGGAGGGGCTCGTTCGCTGCGCGCGCGCGGTGGAGCGCGGGCGGTGGAGGCCGGGCGGATGCGCTTGGGGTGGAAGTGGCGCCGTGTACAGAGGGGCGATGCAGCCATAAAGAGAGGATCGCATCCCTCGCCGTTGCCTTCGTGGTCCGCGCCTGCGGGGATGGTGGTACGCCGACGGGGAGAAGGCCGCGTCGGCTATGGGCGTGCGCGCGACTGGGGGGGTGAGATGTGCTCGCGGCGCATGCATCCAGCCGATAGCATGAGGCGCGGCTCGTCCCCTCGATTTCACTTCTACTGGCGCTGGTTACTCGCTGTAAGAGGAGCCGCTCCATCCGAGCCCGGGCGGGCGGTGATGCAGGCTTGGGAGTAGATGTGGAACTGCCAGCGAGGCGGGGTCGAATGGGGGCGCGCAGAGAGTAGCCTTATGCCCTCCTTCGGGGACATCATGCGTACACGGTGGCGAAAGTATGGGACAGTAGGAGTGGGGCAGGCCGCGCGCCCGACTTTGTCTTGGGAGAGAGAATCGGTTAACGGCGCAAGCTATGCTAAGTAGCCGAGATGCGGGCGCGGTAGGTAACTACGCTGTACGTATGTAGCAAAAGATATGTATATCATCAGGTGGTGATCTTATTCAGAGTCTCCAGTATGCGGTGGTATTCTGCGTGCGAGGGCGTGCCG
Source organism: Mycena vulgaris (assembly GCA_029204335.1). Classification (NCBI taxonomy): domain Eukaryota; kingdom Fungi; phylum Basidiomycota; class Agaricomycetes; order Agaricales; family Mycenaceae; genus Mycena; species Mycena vulgaris. The sequence continues at coordinate 8,879 of JARGYA010000852.1, forward strand.
ACTTTCTCTTGCGTCCGCGTTCGGGGCGTCTGGTGGGCGTCTGACGGGCCCAGGGCCGTATGGAGATTCAGAATATCTGATGGTGACCTTACGGCACCGGCGCCCCCGGCACAGACGCTTCGGTCATGCCGACTCCCCCGGATCGTATATAAATAGATGTCATCAGATCTCCCTCAGCCCTCGAAGATGCCTTCTGCAAGATCCAGCAATCCCGCTTGCGTGTCGTGTCGGCAGAGGAAGATCGTGCGTGCATTTGATCTCCTGGATGCTAAACTTAACGACTCAATCCGTAGCGCTGCGATGGTAAGAGCCCTTGCGGATCGTGCTCGGGGGCTGTGACATTCGACGTGTGCACCTATACTCCTAAGAGTGTCGGTCAACTTCGCTGGGAGCTTCCAAGAAGAGGCGCTTGTATATTATGCCGGTGAATACGTGCCATTAACTCCTCTTTGGTGTGCTGAAAACGAGGCGCTTTCATAGACAAAGAAAAAGGGTGGGACCTATCCCACTGCCTGCATTCCGATGTTAACTACAATTATAGAGATGCGATGGCAAACGGCCCTGCCAGAGGTGCAGAGATGACACTGCCCCCCACGAATGTCAATACCCAGACAAGCCTAGGAACGGCAAATATACCCCTGCGAAGCAGAAACCTGAAGAATTAATCCGGGAGGCAACGGAAGAAGTGCCCGATCTCTCCATTCCCGTGCCCGCCTCATATGCATTAGCTGACACAGCCCGATATGACCACGACTTTCCCTCTGCCGAGTCGCTCTCGCCATCAAAATTGCCGGGTCTTATGGGCCTCTGGGACTACTCTTTGACCCTGGTGAACGGGAGATCCCCCGCTAGCGACATAATCACATTGCCCTCGTCATCAGAACTCGGACATCCTATCCCAGGTCATCCTTCTAGCCCTGTATTTCCTCTAAATTCAGCTCCATGCCGGACGGCCGAGCTAGTTACACTGTGCGTCTATATTTGTGCTACTTGAACTTCCTCTGACTCATTGACGCTTAGGAGAAACTCATTCCTCGACCACTCCTGGAACTACGGTCTGGATATCACTGCCGAGAAGCACGATGCGCTTTCGCGGGGCGACACATCGGGGTTGGTCGTCCATCCCCTGCTCGTGAACGTCTGCCAGCTGTTGGGATATTTCATTGCCAACCACTTGCCGTCTGGCAGGTGGTTGTACTTGGAGGGTCAGACAGAGGGCGAGGCAGCGCAGGCCTCGCTAATATTCGATACCCTGCGTGGAGACATTCTGGATCCACTTACCACGATGCAGGTTTACACTCCTCTCGCCCTCTACTATGCGCTTAAAGGGGACGTCGCCACATTTGCGCAGCTCTTCGACCAGCTGGGAAATATCGTTTTGCGAAATCTTACTGGCCTGGGATTGGATAATAGAGAGACGCGTTCTGCCTTTTCTGGCATGATGTGGATAGAGTTGGGAAGAATATTAGTAACGAAGGTCCCGCCGATGCTCGATCCTTCGATTTGGGCTGAGTTCCGGCAACTAACGGTCAATGACCTGCTTTCGATCCACTTTGTACTGAATAATTCGCATTCGCATGCACAGGCGACCTACCAGGCAGGCACGGAAATTAACTTTCTACGTGCAAAGAGCGCCCTAGTTCTTTACGATACTTGCCAACTGGTCGCGGAATGGCCTCGACGGGAATCAGGTATCGTTTCGCATTATTCCATAGATAATCTTTGACGAAATCCTTCTTTGCATAGCCCACTCAGACTCAACGCTGTGGTCCATGCGCTACTCGAATCTCATCGAGGACATCTACACCCATCTGAGCGTCATCAGCAAACCGGTGCTCAGAGAGTCTTTCTTCCACGAGGCGCAGGTACTCATCCACAAGAGCTGCATCCTCGTAACGCTGGGCGCCCTCGTAGAACTCTACGCAGTATTTGCCCCCTCCCAGCCGGAGTCGCGGAGCAAACACAGTGAAGTCATCGAAAAAATCGCCGCCATCACAGGCACGTTCTCCTCGAGAGACTTTCAATATCTCGATGCCACGCTCTCGGTACGTGATCCCTTCGCCGTTCGTCTTGCGATTTTCACCTTTTTTGAAGGTTTGTTGGTCGATCGCGTTACGACCGGTTTGTGACGCCCGCTCGCCGGAATGGGATGATTCCTCTCCACTGCCTTCACACCTTGGCACCCGGGCCGCGCGGGATATCATACGTGAGGCTCATCAGAGGCTCAGTCAAACCACGCCTTGTGTGTTCGAGTAGATTTGGATTTCCTGGGTGAGGTCAGATTTTACTCATAAGTATTTTAATTACACATATAAAATACTGCTCATATAATAAAGAAGTAAGAATAGGAGGTGATAACTGCGCGTGTGCAGCGCGTTCGACTATCAGGGAGAGGGCGGAGTAAATGGTCCGGAACGGAATTACCGCTCAAAAAATCCCGAACTTCATGCATCCTCCGCATGTGCCTCGTCGAAGATACATAGGAATCGCAACTCAGATACTCTTTCGCTCTTTCCATCCTACGAGTACAATGTCAAACTGCCCCGCTGAATACCTTACTATTTGAGACCAGTTAGTTGGCCACTTAAGCATTTATGCCGCAGCCCTGGTGTTATACCGGTGCCGGTGCGAGCCAAACTATGTCAGAATGAGGGCATGCATCCTACGAAGAGTTCGAGTCCGCCAGCACCGAAATACTCGAAGATTTGAGTGCGTAAGGAATTTATTTTGACCGGAAGTCCAACATAGCCAAACAACAGGTTAGTTGGCCACCCCGCCAACCAACGTATTGAGCTCTCAAATGGCGGTGGCCTGCACCCAGAATCATATCTACAGGTTATATTCTCTATTTAAAACTGTTATGGTGTAGATATGAGGTATAGAAATGGGCAGAATACATGCTTGCGATCGACGGGAAACCTCGAAATTGGGGTCACGGGATGAATGAGTGTTCTGCTACTCAGAAAAAGGCCGCGATGAGCCAAATTAGAATCCAGGCTAATTAATGGGAAGTATTTGGATGTAACTGGATGCCCAACTCCATTCCAAGTTGCTGATATCTCCTCCAAAAAATCCGACTATCAGCACGACTGAAATTGGGTGATTTTGGACAATGGCCTCCAGAGCAATCAGAGGTCATTGGATAAAATCTCGAAAAGGGTCTCGGAATGAAGGATTGTATATTGAGAAGTCCTGTGTAAGGTTCCAGACCGATGGCATAGCGGTGTCATGGACCGCGACGGTGCCAGCATGACTGACCTACAAATGAAGTCGCGCTTTTCCCGGGTGTATTAAGAGTGATAGTTCAGTCAGTTGCCGTCCAGTATCTCTTCAGATGGAAGGCCAGCATCGGGGGATCCGAACGAGCCCCCAAAGTCGTGGATCGAGGAAGAAATGGTGGAGAAATGGCGACGGCAAATGAGGCGAGGGGTCCGATTGATAAGAAATTGATGTCCCCACGCTTCGGATCCCGATCCGCGATGCCGTAGCTCCCGATCAACCCATCACTTTCGGCTGAAATTTGGTCTGAACATTCGTTGGAGGTCGTATTCTGTTTATACATTATGCCCAGTCCTAATTATGAAGCCCTCGTCTTATAGGATTCAAGTGGCCAACTAAGTAGGGTGGCCAACTAAGGGGTCTCTAATAGTATTGGCCCATGGGTATGCAGATCTTTTTCTGCGGTATCCATCTTTATGATAGGCAAACGCTGATAGGAACACGCTTCGAACTTTCTCTTAGGTGAGTGTCTAAGGATCTGTTCTCAGAGAGGACGAAGGAGTGGGGGCTGCGCGCGTTGATGGTGGTGTTAATGTGGGCGAGTTTGGCGGAGTTGACGAGGCCGTTGCCGTTCAGAGCGTACATGGAGAACGAGGTGGCGGCTACGGCTGTTTGTACGGGAGATGCGAACAGGAATGATACAGCAAGAAAGGACAGCGCGTTCATCGGAAGTTTTGGTACAAGTAGACGTAAACTATCTGTGGGAGGAATGTGGCGGCTCGTCGCTCGCGAATGTCCGTTCAGCCTCCTAACGCAAAAACCGCGGGTCCCATCAGGGCCTCTGGTGTATTGTGCGCCCATGTGCGGGGTCATCATGCTCCGGTCTTCACGATCGCAACGAGCCGCCATCAGACAGCTACGGGGATGATCGGGTGAAGCACGTACCATCTGCACGTCCTGATCAACGTTGAGTGTGTTGAGGACCTCAACAGTGCTGGCGTCGCTGCTTCCGGAGTCCGTGCGGATACGTTTAGCGCTTTTTGGGGAGCCGTAGGGCGAGTTGCGCGAGAGGCGGGGGATTCCAGGGGACGAGGAGGGCGTCGTCGATGGTGCGTGAGGTGGCAGCGAGGGCGCAGCGATCGTGGGTGGCGGCGGGAGGATGGTGGTACCGCACTGCCTATGGATGCGGTGTTGGCACCGTGTAAGGCTTTGAGTGAGTTGTGCGAGCTCCTCCGGCGCTTCCATCTTCTCCTCGTCGTCGGCGGGGCGGGTGATAGCGCGACATGTCATCATTATTTCGCTGTCGATGCGCGCGAGGGAAGAGGTGGTTGATTTTCTTGCTGGAGGACGAAGAAGCCGCGGGCCATCTCTGCCTGTCGATGTGACGGTGGCGGCGAGGATGGCGACGGCGGAGACATTAGAGTCTATCTGGGTGAGGCGGTTCTTCGTGTCGGTGTCCCGCGCGCGAACGGCGCGCTCGTTGGCCTCGATCCGGCGGTGACAGCGCCGGAGACCATTTCGGCGCCTTTAGTAATGATGGCGGTGGGGTCGGCTTTCCAGCAGCCGTGATGTTGAGACAATATAGCAATTGGGGCGGGCGGAGGTTGTAGTCGGCGAGCTCGTTTTGAAACGGCCGAGGCTGGTCAGTACTTCGAAAGTGACCACCCAATCCTTCATGGAGATGATTAGTAGTCGGGCTCGTTGGGTCTATGCGCGACTCGACCATGAAGGCGCGTCCGTCGCGCTCAAAGGCTGTGAACCAGCCGAGGATATTGTTTGCGGCGCTGGAGTCAATGTTGGAGGTGCCGCCTATTACGAACTCGAACACATATTCTATCTTGATTTGGCGGCCGCGATAGACAGGGCGCCGCGTGCCGCGTGCCGTCGATGGTGATGTTGCCGGTGTTGATGGCGGTCTCGACATCGGCAGGAAAGGCGAGGTTGAGTGTGACCGCGTTTCCGGTTTTGAAACCGCTGGTGGTTTTTAGGCCGGCGTCGTCAAATACTTTTCGGGTGGATGTTATGACCTTCTCATCGCTTTCCTTCTCCTCGTTCGTAGTGTTCGGCTTCGCGTCCAGGAGATGCGGTATCCTGATCCACATTCTTCATGATCCTTGCCCTCCTGTGGCGCCCATCCAACTTCCCATTCAGTGTTGCTGTAGAAGGTCGGCACGAGGTTCGGCCCTCGGATCGGGGGAGATGAGGGAGGGTGAAGGCGGATGTAGCAGGAGGTGGAGGTATCGCGGGCGCTGATGGGGGCGATCTCAACGGGGATATCACGGACGGGATTGAAGGTGCGGATCTCGGCGCGACTTTATTATCATTGGCCCCCTTTGACAGTGCACCCCGATGTGGTAGTTCCAGTGATGGCAAGCTCAGTTCTTACATTTTGGTCCAGTGTAAAGAGGTGAGGTGTGTCCATATCCTGCTCACGCTCTGACAAAATCTTGTACCCATACCTGATTTTGTGACACTTTGTGACCCTGCCAAATACAACCGCTCCTCGGGACGTCACTATCTTTCCACTGACGAGATTTAAAAGGACGAAAATATTTGAGGGTGTAGAACGCATGCTAAAGACCTCATTATTACGTGCCGGAGAAGTTCTACGTGGGGGAAAAGATTCAATCGACTGCTATCACTGCCGCTGTCAAAGGGGGAGTAACCGCGACCAGCGAGGTCGGATCAATCTTCTTGAAGGCGGGTATATGCGCGCGGCGGACAATGAGATAGTTGCCGGCAGGGATAGCCTTAGAGAAGGAAGGATCGAAGCGGAATGGGAGATGGGGTGTTACGGCCCATGGGTGCCCGCAGAAAGGGGGAGGGGGTTGTGGGGGTTTGGGCATGGCAGGGTGTGGTTATGAGTACAGTGTGCACAAGAATATGTAGGTACAAGATGATGGGCTATACAGTAGAGCAAGAATGGCAAGAATATCGATGGATGCCTTTAGCGGCCGGGGATCAGAAAAGGTCGGTTAAAAAACAAGAGGACGGGCGTAAAAGGTCTGAGGGTGGGGTAGCCGCAGATGGTCGATGGATGCCGTTAGCGGCCGGGGATCAAAAAGCTCGGTTAAAAGACAAGAGGACGGGCGTAAACGGTCTGAAGGTGGTAGATGGTCGATGGATGCCGTTAGCGGCCGGGGATCAGAAGAGGCCGGTTGAAAAACAAGAGACGGGCGTAAAAGGTTTGAGGGTGGGGTGGATGGGGTTATTGGGGGCGGCAGAGACGATGAGATAGGTTTTGGAGCAGTGGAACCAACGGTGAGCTGGATGCCCGAGGTGGCGTAAGGGTGTGATTGTTGTTGTTGTTTTTGTTTCCTTCGCCTGGTGCTCCGGCTTTCCACAGTTCCGTTCATAGTTTTAAATAAAGCTGGTAGGGCCGGCAAGCGGCACGGCCCTACCAGCTTTATTTCCAGGCTCACTACGCATCACTTGAAGCTTCAACACCTCATGGATCTTTATAATGGCGGTGAATATTTAGGATTGACTGAGTTATAATCGTATTCAGCAATTATGTAATAGATCGCGCGGTAGAATGAACGTACCTGATTCCCTGAGGGAGCAGAAGCATAGTCTCGGCGTCGGGAGCACCAGCGCAACGAAGTGAAATCCCTGGGACAAGTTGGAATGCATCGATGGTGAACACTGCACGGCGGTTAGTGGAATGTCAATGTTTAGGGTGAAATGAAGGGACACACTGAGGGCGACGCCGAGCTGACCCAAGGTCAGGAGTAGGAGGAATCCCGTGGTGAAGACGTTCATAACGCAAGGAGAAGTAGCATGCACCACAACGTAGGAAGTAATAGGATTGCGCTTGGGGGAACGGCCTGTGTTTAGAATGACAGGATGCTTGCCTGCACGCCGTCTCCGCAGCTGCACATACGTGGCAGCAAGTGAAAGCTGGGACCTCGAAAGAAGTACAGGATGAGGAGGGAAGTCAATTGAGGAAGGAAGGGAAGAGGATGTCGAGCGATGATGATGGTACTATCATTGTCGCCCTTTTGGCAGCGGCAGTGATACCGGTCGATATAATATTTCCCCCCCACGTGGAATTTCTTCGGCACGTAAGGATAGGGCTTTTAGCATGTGTCTTACACACTCAAATATTTTCGTGTTTTTAAATTGCCTCAGTGGAAAGATATTGACGTCCCGAGGGTGTGACAGCATATGGTAGCGAGTTTTGGTTGTATTTGGCAGGGTCACAAAGTGTCACGAAATCAGCCTTGCGATTTATTGCACCGGCTGTAGGCCAAGTATGGGTACAAGATTTTGCCAGAGCGTGGGCAGGATATGGACACACGTCATATCTTTTTACTGGACCAAAATGCGAAGAACTGAGCTCGCCATCACTAGAACTACCACATCGGGGTGCACTGTCAAAGGGGGCCAATGATAGTAGGAAGAAACTTCAAGAAAGGAGTGGGTGCTTGAAACTCCGCTGATCCCCCGTTCGGAGTTCTGGGATGGTCCGTGCGCGGAGTGACTGTCAGCATTATTACTCTCTTCATCCAAGCCATTATCGGCATCTCGCTCGGCTGGGAACAAGCCGCAGCTTCTTGGCTGGGAGAAATCAGCTGACGCAAAAACTGCTGACCAAAAATTGTTTGTCCTTGTAATGAAAATGTGATTTACTGCGAGAGCTGTCAAAACGGGCGCCCTATAGAAAACCTTACCTAACGGTAACGGGAATTAGATCAGATTTCTCAGCTTACTCAGCGTGTTGTTACTCAGCGATCGATCCAGACGATATAAAATCACCGCACCCGAGGCCTGAGTTCCTCAATCAAATCATGGCCGAAACTCAGCAAAAGGCGCTCCTCATCGAGAAGAAGATGGGGCCGTTCATCCTAAGCACGCGCCCCATTCCCACTCCCGGCGCAGGGAACCTTCTCGTAAAAGTCCATGCCGTAGGCCTCAACCCCGTCGACTGGAAGATTCAAGCATATGGCCTCTTCGTGGAGGATTACCCCGCTGTCGTCGGAACGGACATTGCAGGGGAGGTCGAAAGCGTCGACGAGGGCGTGGAGGGATTCAAGAAAGGTGATCGGGTGTAAGATTCCTTCGTTCCATGGGAGGGGCAGTGTCTGAATCGCTATGTAGGTTCTTTCAAGGCCCTTACAATGACGGAAGGTATGGGGGATTCCAGCAGTATACGGTGATTGCTGCTGAGTTCGCCGGAAAGGTGGGCATCGCCTCTTGCTTCTTGCTTCGCTAATGTTGTCTTTCTCGAGATACCCGCTAATATCACGTACTCTCAAGCCGCTACCATTCCCGTAGGCTTTAACTGCGCCGTCATCAGCCTCTTCGCGCCCAAGCCCATCGGGGTAGGCCTCGTGGCCCCATTCGACCGGAAGCCGCACTGTACGGGACAGGCTGCGTTAGTGATTGGCGGCAGCGCATCTGTTGGACAGTATGGTGCGTATCTCAGGATTTTACGAATGAGCCTTTATTCATCGCCTCCTAGCTATTCAACTACTTAAACTCTCCGGCTTTTCCCCAATTGTCGCGTACGCCTCCGCGCGCCACGGCACATACCTTACTTCTCTCGGCGCTACCCACGTCATCGACCGCGCGGTCACCCCGCTCACGGCCCCCGCGCTCCACGCCGCCTTCCAAGATCTCACCTCAACCCCCGCCGAGGGTATTCAAATCGCGTTTGACGCGGTGTGTTCTGCCGAGGCGCAGCAGGTCGGGTACGACCTCATGGCGCCCGGCGGGACGCTCATTACGCTGCTCCCGTCCAACGTGAAGGAGACCACGACTGAGCAGAAACACGTGCTGGCCGTGCTAGGGAGCGTCCACCCGCCGAACGCTCCCGCGTTTGGGCGGCTGATTTGGAAAAATCTTCCGGGCTTGGTAGGCGATGGGCTGATCGTGGTATGTTTCTTCGTTAATTAAGTGGCGCCCTATAATGACTGGAGTGTAGCCGAATAGGTTGGAGGAATTGCCTGGGGGACTTGGAGGGATTTTGAGTGGGCTGGAGAGAATGCAGAGGGACGAGGTCAGTGGGATTAAGCTGGTGGGGCATCCGTTTGAAACCTGAAGGGAGGAACCAAGGAGGAACCCATGTAAGATACAGATTATGATTTAATTACATAGTGCGTGGGTCTTGATTCACTTTGGATAATGTCCAAGCGAGCGTCGAGTGCGTGCATATTGCCCTACCGAGTTCTCACCTATCAATTTTGGCAGCAAGTCGGGAACCGTAGGATAGCCACGATCGTTTCAGACCTTTTCCTCCCTTAAGAAAAAATGACGGTATATATCTGCTAGTTATATGGGGTGCAGATACGATGGCGCGTGCTTGAAATTTGAAAGCCTAGTTGAAGTTCAATTTCGAGCATGCGGCAAAAAGCGGCCGAGAGTTCAGAGCCGATCGGACCTACATCCGAAGCACAACCCTTGCACGTGGAAATCCATTTCTGAGGCTGTGTTCTGGACCCATGGCAATTGACGTTTACCACCATTGCATGCATGCCCTGCGCCTCCCTCGAGCTTATCAACGCAATAGTTTCTCTAGTGGACCGCAGCGACTTCTTGCCCTTGCGGGCTGGAAATAAGGCCCTCCACGCCCTCGTAACACCGCGTCCATTCCAACTTCCAACTTTCCAAGAGTTTGCTGCGACACCCCAGGGCTCTCGTGCCTCCAAGCGGGCTCTCAAATTTCTACCTGCGTGACGTCTATCGTGTTCCTTAACTACACTCCAGGTATGCCATCGTCCGGATTCCTACAACATCGCGAGATACGAGTGACATTTGTTGTAGTATCTGCTTATAAGAGACTCCCGGATTCCCGCCCATGCTAATTTTCTCCTTTGTAGGGCCAGAGCTCGCCCAGTCAGCCAGCATTCTTCAATAAGCAAGGCGCTATCCTTCTGCACGGCGCGCACCTCACGCACCTCAGACTCATAAACTATCCGTTGTACAAGTGCGATCGGAATGGGACCTCCCGTAGGCGGTCCTCCTCGCGCATCTCGGGCGGAGATGCGCGCGCTACGAGAGCTGGACCGTCGGGGGCGATAGACGCCTGGAGTACGCCTAAGAGGGCATGGGGTTCATCGCGCTCGACGCCGACGAGATGGGGCTAGATGGTGATGCTGACCGGCGCGCATTACGAAATCTCGTTACCCACATCGCGGCGGGGAAAGTGGATGCGGAGGCGCGCGCGAGGCCGCCCAGTCGTCGGAGGTGTTGGGTAGTACTCACTGAATGGCAGCTTGGAGCATCCGAACCACACGCATCGTCCTCCTAGTCAAAAACATACTCTGACAAACACCGCTCCAAATCGGGATATATTTCCATGGAGGCGAACTGTTTCCTATCCCACAGTCAATGTCGATTTCTCTTGGCACGGCAACTAAAGGGGATGCATGATGCGAGATGGACAATAACTAAGGTAGTTGAGATCTTCGCCTCAAGCCCAATTAGGGAAGGGTCCGGACTTTACGGCCGAGTTGAATTGAGAGGTACTCGCATCACTGTGAGTGTCAAAGTTCATGAAATCCACGGAAAAAACCACGAGCTTTGTCAATGGAATCCATTGACATTGTTCATGAAATCCACGAAAATCAAATGAAATTCATGAAGTTTGGTTTCAGCTAGTTTTTGTAACATTCCAGCTACTCAATTCATGTGCTTTTGACATGAATCCCATCGGTTTCAACAGTGACTGACTACGACAGGGCAGTAGACTATTTGCCCCACCTGCTACGCATCTGTGCGGCCGCCGACCCGTGATGCGAAGCCATCGAACTTGGCACGTCCGCTGAGTAGACACCTCCCTCGTCTTCTCTACCGTCATCATCGAGATTCAATGAAGTTCCCATCTGTTAATGGACCTTGGGACACGGTGAGCAGCGGGACAGCAAGAAAGAACGAATTAGAACGCACATTTGCCTCCTTGGGTACCTGGAGCAGCCAGCAGCGGTCAGACTCAACGAAACATGAGTGAGTACATGGTTCAAATGACGAGGAAGGAAACACACCTCCCGTTGATGGCCTCGTTCGGTCCCTTATATTCAGCTGGCGGCGAATACATCTCAGAAATAAAAGATATTATGTCAACAAATTCGCACCTCGCACCCCTTTCCCTTCATTTTTGCCTCTATTTCAGCCCTGTCCATTGGCTTCGTCGCCGTCACTAACTCCCATTTGCAGAGAATGACACACCACGAGGAGCAGCTCAAGCTACTTCCATGCGCCAGCTCCCGTAATGCCGCTGCAGCGAGGGCTCGCACCTGGAGGTAATGTTTTACGAAGGGCAATCAACAACTGATTCCGGGGTGTGTGGAAGTGGTTTTCAAGACTCGGCAGAGCGTGCGGGTGCAGAGATGGTGGTTGAAGAGAGAAAGAAGTGGAGTTACAAGCGTGATGTCACCGTTGACATCACGCTCCACTCAAGTCCGATGTGAACGGACCTAGTGTTAAGAGGACTGTAACCCGTTACCTTACCCGCTGCTGAGTGCTCAGAGAGCGCCCAGATGGGACGGGTATGGGGAAGAGCCATTGGAATGCTATTTACCCTATATTCCTAAATTTGATGATTTTCACTTGGTTTCTCAATGACCAGCTTCACGGTCTTTGGCTGTCCATGCACACTCCAATGAACCCGAAAAGTACCTGAATCAACCACATGACATGGAAAGTGCATGAAAAAGTTTTTATGAGTTTTGTGCATGAATCTTGGATTCCATGGACCTGACCCATGAATTTCATGAGCTTTGACACTCACAGTGCATGCGTAGTCCACGATTTAAATAATAAACATGGTTCATAAGTAAGGTAAATAAATACTTCTTCATTGGCTCTAAATCTCAAGGGCAGGGGGGATGGTGTGATTCACCGCGTTCCTCCGCAATAGCATGGGCCTGGTGGGCATATGCAACGCCTGCATATAGTTTGTGAGCTTAGCTAACGCTCTGTAAAATGCGACGCTTGCCTACGATACGCGGTGTTGTTGTGGCCGGGGTCGGGGAACATTTGACTGTAGTCAATGTAATATCCTTGGGAATCGGGTGTAGGATGCGGGGCTGTGGCCGGTCTGGGAGTTGGATATCGTGGCGGGTGAAGGGGTCGGGGTGCGGAGGTCATAGCGGGGTCGTTGTAGGCGGGAGTAGGGAAATGTTGCGGTCGTGACGAGCGATCGCTTCGATGGCCGGGCGGGCCTGGTTGAGATCCGCTCGGCAGCGCGTTAAAGGAGTTATAATTATACTGAGAGGAATTGGAGTATCTGGTAGGAGAGGGCGCCGGCGCCTGGGCAATGTATGGGCCTTGAGGTGGAGATTGGGTCCACGCATTCGGCATGTGAGCAGTCGGCGCCGGGGACATGAATACTGGATCCAGGTTGGGTGTATCTCGTCCGGAGGACGGATAGGGGTCCTGTTCCCCTACGGAAAGGTATTCGCAATTCAGACCACGGCGAGCACACCGTTCACAAGGGTTAAGCGGTCCTTTCTCATCCGTGATACACTAGCAGTAGATGAGCAAAAGAGAGGCGCAAATATCACATACAACAAGGACTGACTCTGATTTTGCGTTTGCGACAATGAATGCATGCAATGTAGACCCTGCTTCGCGTCGTGAGTTGAGACCCAGTCGGATCCGTTGGAGGGTTGGACATATATGACCGAGTGAAGTGTTGGTTGAGCGAACGGATTCCAGTTTATATGTTCACGGCGGCGCCTGACTTCCACGGCTATTTACTGTAATAAACTTAGGATTGCTTTGATGACCGATGCAAGCACTTACCGCTCCGCTCCCACTGGGAGACTTCCAAATTGTTTCCGTGAGTCATGGAGGCGATGACCGCACTCACAATAGGCTTGTAACAGGACGCGCATAAGCTGTGAAACTTCGTCAATCGAAAGCGCATGGAGAAAATGAAGCCGCATTCCGTTGTTCAAAGAGGATAATGCAGCTGTACACCATAAAAATCCACGGATGCGGGCCGCTGGCTTACGCATATGTAACTGTATCGGTGGAGACATAGGCTAATGTAGGCCGTAAAAGACACAATTGAGGGCACAGTTCGGCGGAAAGAATAGAGATTTTCGTATAGTGGGTTATCTGGATCGAGTGATGAAACGTACCGAGCGCCAGCGTGCGCATATTGGGCTGACAACAGTATGGCCAGTCATGCACTGGAAGTAGGGATCTCAAGCCCCCAAAGACGTGATGCACGTTCAACGAAAATCCGTCGGCTGTTCTTGGCCTGGCCAGAAATTGCATAAATGTATGGTTTACAAGCTCATGAGAAAACTTACCGCCCTCGAAATATTTACATGATCCGGCGGATCCCCGTTGGGTTTCCGGTGATTGGCTTGCCGCCTGCTGCACGAGGACCCCCGGACAGAACAGCTTACCTTGTTCAACACAATACAGCCGTGATGTGATTCCCGCCCACTCGAGACATACGCCGGTCTGTTGCAGGCTTCATCGCCTTTTGATTACCGGGCGGTGCAGTCCATGTAGCCAATTAGGCCAAAAGTAGGCTGATAAGACATCGAGTCGACTAACAATGACCGGCATCTCCATTATCAAGGCTTCTCGCTTGGAGTGGCAGCCTCGCTGTCTCAATGTTGGGTGCGGGTGCTCAGCAGAGCTGTTCCTGCTCATCATTAGGTGTCGAGGGCATCTCGAGTGAAGCCTCACATTCGTTGACGCCCCATCAAAACAGGTAACGTCCTGTTTTTAGGTATGCTTTGAACAACGGGACTCAAATGTCGCGCCACCTTCCCGGTTGATCCGAATTGAAGCAGTGAATCAATCTCGCCCAATGATCCCCTCCGAGCTCGCGCGGGATTGTTCAGATGCGACACACACGGCACATGCCCCCAATCTGCGGCACTTTGCCGCCATCGGCGCATCGCCGTGAAGTGCGGCACATCCGGCCCAGTGAAATGGCCAGGTAAGGAAACTGAGCGAGATCGAAGCAGATCGAGGAAGTGCTAAACTCCTCGATCTCCTTCAATAATCTGGACTATCTTCATTCTGAATCATTTACCAACAAGCCAGATTGACGCGCATTGAATCACATTGAGGAATTGGTGGGTGACATCGAGGGACATTGAAAAAGGCAGATATTATTATTATTATTATTATTATTTTGCCGCCGCCGCCGCTAATGCTAATGCTACTACATAAATATACCCCGCTCCCCACCTCCCCGCTCCCGCCGCCCAGCACCCACCGCGGTCCATAGCCTGTTGGACACCTGTCGCGCTGGTGGTTGCTCGGGAAACCGGTCGGTGCGCATTGAAGGTGAAAGGAAACGATGGCAGGGAGGACCTGTCGGGGGCGCGGATGGGTAAGGGATTGTTAGACCGCCCAGAGCGACGCGAAGAGAGGAGATGGCGAGGGCAAGGATGAATATTTCACTACAATAAATACGGCAGTTAGCGGGAGAAAAAATGGGAGGGTGAAGCGCGTACCAAATGGGACAGGTCCACAAGAACGTCCTAAAGGCAGTTGAGAGGCGAGTACAGAGAGACGGAAATGGGTGGACGTACACTGGCAGAGTTGACGAGCCGCGATACCAGGGACCCGCGGAGAGATATTGATTATTCGTCTTTGCCAGAAGAAAGTGGAAGGGGCGCTATAATGAAGAAGTCAGCGACGAACTAAACGAGGAGATTGGGACGCGGACTTACTCAGGTCAGGATGCCGAAATAGATATCCTGGCAGCTGAATCAGTAAGAAATGCGAAGAAAAGAAAGTGTACATACCGAGTCGCCAGATTGGCTGAAAGCGCCGAGAAAGTGGTGGAAGCTGGAAACGAAAGAATTTAGCCACAATACGTACCTGTTAGAAGAGTCCCAGGGACGACGCTGGGTGGGTCAGACGCAGGGAGAGGTCGGGAGGACGGCGAGAAAGATGGCTCGGGCGGGGAAGATGAGTGGAAGAAGAGAGAGCTGATCGAAACTCCGACATCGTGCTGCTTTAACTCATTGCCAGCGGACTGGCGGCGATAACGCAATGATGTCGACGCGGCAGAAGCGCAATGCACGAAACAACTTACTAAGAGCCTGATCGGGATTTCGTTAGAATTTTCCTAGAATCCCGTATGTACATGGATTTCGTCCCCAAAACAGAATAGAATCTCTAATACGGCCATTCTATGAACGCTCGAGCACCAGAAAAAATATGGTTCAAAATTTCCCACGAGATCATGGAATGATACGGCAGATTCTAACCTCAGCTCTAGAACGGTTTGAATATTTGAACCCATGTCTTCCCTTCCACCTCATCTCACCCGCTTTTGAGGAAACACATGCATTTCCCCTTCCAGGGTGGTTTAGGGACGAATCGTGTGAGAAAAGTACGTATAGACAAGATTCTATCAGATTCTGGCAAGAAATTCTGATGCATCCGATCGAAGAAATAAGCAGACAGGCAGAGTGTGAGCAACAAAATCCTCAATCTGGTCCTTCGATCTGCCTCATTCTGCCTCGATCCCTCGATCTGCTTCATTCTCGCTCAGTTTCCTTACCTGGCATTTTCACTGGGATGTATCAGGTTCGCACGCATGGGGATCAGCGACACCTTGTCACCTGACTTCGCACTTCGACTTGGGCTCAACGACCCGAGGGGTAGAATTTAACCGTATAATATTACTTGGGAATACAGCAAATGAGATGCCTCAGGCCTTTTCCCAACACACCAGTTAATAAATATAGACAAATTGCGCCAGTAAAGATTACAGCTGGTTTTCGAATATGTTGACACCGTGTGATTTGAGAAGGGCTTGGCGTGATCCCCCTTTTTTTTTCTGGTCGCCTTCCACCAAAAGAGACCACTCCGGGACACACCAAGGACACACACTTCCTCTGTGATGTAGCCAGCCTCAAGTAGTCACAGAGCGCGCTCCTCTAAGTCGTCGCTGATCTGGCGATAGACCATGGCCTACCATGGCGACGTCGCGGGAAGGAAGAGGTGTTACCAAGCCCTTCTCAAAAGGGAAATGATTAGCCTGCGATCAAAATCGGGCGCGAAAAGAAATCACACAGTCAACATATTCGGAAATCAATCGGAAACAGCTAATCTCAGCTAATCTCAGATTAGCTGTTAGTAATCTCGGCTTCAGATGTTAGGGTGTGGTCTCCGCGTTCCGACATCAGTGATCCGAGGCAGAGATTTTGATGGAAAAGATTGTGGGTGCAGTGTGTTGTGTGGAGGTGGCACTGCAGCGGGTCAATGCTCTTGTGCGCCTCGCCGTTTCAAAAATAAAAAGTTTCACGTTTTTCTTTATTTCATTCGCTTCAATTCCGTTCCATCCTTACTTATAAAATTGGGAGCTAGCGAGCGGATCTCTTACCCGTCTCACGCTACGCTCCCAGCTCCCGCGTCTTGCAACGCGGAGAGGTTATAAGTAAGTAGGGCACGTTCCCGCCGTCTTTTTCATCAAAACGTCTGCCTCGGATCATCTCGTCCGCTGATCCCCCGCTTGTACCCCGCGAGCGCAGCGAGCGATGCCCTATAGCGTCGGGAACGAGACTAGGAAACAGCTGTAATCTTTACTCTACGCACGGCGCAATTTGTCTATATTTATTAACTAGCGTGTTGGGAAAAGGGATGATTCTAATTAGCAACCCCCCGTACATGTGTAGGGGTTGCTCCTATTCAACAACCCGCCATTACGGAATGCTGCTTTGCATAAGTAATTGATAGTTAAATCTAAGGTATTCAAATCATAGATGAGGTCTAGTGGTGGAGCGGTTGGTTGCAACAGGGCGTGCGATTCGAAATGCATTGAGAATAAGGGCCTCAATGCTGCGGGGAAAGCTGAGCGCTGAGCCATGACAAACTGCCTCCTCCCTCCACGAGACTCCACCCCAGTGGTTGTACATTCTATTCCCCATCAGAATGCGCTAAGATCTTTCCCCCCCGACTCGGAGGTGTCATCTGAGCATCTCGACATCTTTGCTGGAGCCTGGCAAGTTGTCATACCCGCTGTCGCAGCGGGACGCGCCGCGCCGCCGCCCACGTCAGCGCCTTGTCAGATTTAGCAGGGGGCTGCTGAATAACATTCCGTGATGGCGGGTTGTTGAATAGCAGCAACACCTAGCAACCCTCGTACAGTACGGAGGGTTGCTGATTAGAATTATCCTGGGAAAAGGCCTTTCTAGTTTTCATTGGCAACAGCCGTCTGATCGATCTGATTTGATCGGTGGCAATGGCGCCTTGTTGCCGGTGGTCCTCTAAATTTCCAGTTCTTGGATTCTGAGTCCTGCAAGGCGGCCTCGGTCCTCGAGGTTTGTGCGCTGCGCATTGGTTCAACAGCGTGCGTTGAGGTATGTGCACGCGGAAACCCGTATCACTTATGTATGTATGCACTCACCGCCTCCTCCTTCAGTTCAGCAGTGACGGTGACTATCGTCCTCGTGTGGATGAATTTTTGAGACCAACCAGTTTTTGGATGTTTAAACTTTCGTGCCCTGGTGCACGTCGCCTTTTGAGAATCGTTCATTTACCCACTCCCCCCGGATTGAGTGAGCTTGTCGGCATCGTCTTTCATGCTTTGCGAAGCGATTTCGGAATCGGTATCGAATATCATGATCAACGTGCTCACTCCGTGGGGTAGAATTGGCCGGCACCCTCCACAGATTTGTACTTGGCGCGCAGACCCTTGTCTAGGCATTGGCATTCGTGATGGCAATCGCTGTCTTTGCACGTCTGACTGGCAGTGACACTGACAGGGCAATTCCCCATCGCATCTCTAGAATCTTAGTCAGCAATTGCAACGCCGAAACTTTAACGAGACACACCCCTTTCTTTGTCTATTAAACTCACGCCTTTTAGCATGGCAAACAGCAAATACTCGATCGCGCTCACCGGTAAAATAAACAAGCGCCGCCCTTTGGGAGGTGGCCGACAGTCTTAAGGGAATAGATACACGCTGCAAGCGTCCTGGACCTCGAGCACGGCCCGCAGGGGGTCTCACCATCGCAACGCTGTAAATTGAGTTGGTGAGAATTTGATCATCCAGGACATTAAATGCACGCACGACCTTTCTCAGCCGACACAACACGCACGGATGGGTCTTGGCTTTTGAAGCAGACATTTTCGAGGCAGAGTTACTTACGTCGTTTCGGCTCTCGTGTTTATATAGCTGTCGCATCTAGATACGCAAATGTCTAAGCGTGAGTCGTGACCGGGGTGTCCGAGCTCAGTGGGATTAAAATCCGGCCCCGGCAGCAGTGGAAATCTTGAACAAAACTTCGTGTACGGCGGCAAAAACATTCTGAAAATTGGTACAGTCTCGGAGTCGTGGATAAGATAGAGAGGATAACATCTAGGATCCTGTTTTGAGCAACAGTTGAATTACTTGTGGTGTAAGTATCTGAGTGGTGTCCGCTCAGATCATCGGAACGCCGACAACGATCCGCCGAAGATCCGCCGTTTCAATGCACATACGGAAGTCGGATTTTGACGAAGCGCCAATGTTTCCAGAGTTCTTCTGGAGTGACAACGCGCTATAAACATAACTCACAAGCGACTGTCGAGTCAAATAAGCCGATGGATGGCTACGCTCCCTTCGTGAAATCAGGCGGCGAGCCGGGGCCGCCGTCTATTCCCAACAGCCCAACGGAGAAGCCGACGAGCTTCTTGTCAGAGCCGACCCGGTCTGCAAGGAATGAAGGTTCACCATGGTGAATACTACAGTAACAATAGAAAATATTCAAGCACTTACCTGAAAGAATCGTTGTTGGGACTTAAACTGTTCTGGTATCCTCCGCTATAGGTATACACCTAAACTGCGGGACTCTCTCATCCCCTCGCGCCGGCGAGGGCCCGTATCCAGAGCTGCAATTTAGAGATGTGAGCGACCGTCCATTATAGCCCGGAGTTCGGATGCAGCGGAGTGAATTGAAGTAACACGACTCTGAGCGATAGTCCAGTGTGCGCAGAACAGCCCGACTCGCCATATCAAGGAGCCATCAAGGTCGTCTAACGGTCATGTTCCTTGTTTCCGTGTTTCCTTGGTCAGGTTGATTTCACGACTGTCGACGATTTTGATTCGGAGCTCAGGCTGCTCAGCAAGAGTGTTCAAGAAAAAAGAAAACAAATTGAGTCGGCATGGATGCCAGCTGAGTCGGGAGCCCGAGCGAGAAGGATCCGAGAGGCGTGATCATTATCAATATTTGTTCCGTGTTCCTCGGATGACGTCAGAGATCATCCGGAAGATGCCGGTCGCCCGCTATTCTTCGTCCCACCATTATGTTCCTCGTCTACATCCAGTAAAACACTCTACGCGAATGGAAATCCACAGGCTGACACTCTCGGTATGTATAGCTCGCTGACCTGCCTGCTGCTCCGGGATCTCTTATCCGACCTTTGGAGTCTGGACTTGGTCTGGACTGCAAAGGCTGCATTGCTGGCGACATCGTGGCGGGATTCCTGACACCGACCTCGCAAACCGAATCCCCTTCTGGTCCTTTCTTACACCTGTACCAACACACAAAGCAGCAGCCCGATTCACCTCGAATTACTTAGTTTTGCCCTTCCTTGACATTCCTTGTTCCCAAAGAGGAAACCTCACCTCGATTCGGAAACCACCTTCTCAAGGAGCCCATCTTCCCTCGCTGGCAGCTCACTGATGGGAAGATTGACCCCACGCACGACGCGCCGCACAAACGAGCGTCCAAAAGCGGACGATCGTTTGTCCTCCGAGTCAGCCCGCTATTAAAGCCCCCTCGATCATGGCACTCTTTATTGTCTTCGCCGAAAGCAGATACCTCCTCATCACCCACTACCCTCGAGCCCATTGTCCTACTCGACATGCAGTGCAGAACCCTGATCGCATTCGTCGTGGCTTGCTGTACGCAGATCTATCAGCTGGCGAAAGGCATTAGGCTAACGAGATTTCAATTTGCAGTGACGCTCTCGGTCTCCGCCGCACCTCTGCCCGACTCGAACAAGGGGCTTCATATCCTCGACCGCGACGCGAGCAAGGGCCTGCACATCCTTGACCGCACACCCGTATGTGTCCTTCCCTTGCTCCAACATCGTAGTCATCCTGACCCATCGTCTTAGGAACCAGTAGAACTCGAAGTCGCCCGCGCTCCCGAGCCAGAGCCCGGCTGCAAGATGTACACATGCTTCTGGTGCGTCCCATTCATCCCCTCCCCGACCATTCATCTCACTCCTACACGCAGAGCACCCCAAAACGCGGCCCTGTGCCCGATCTATTCCCTCCACGGATACCTACACCGCCTCGCATCTTGCCGCTACACTCGAGACACCTTTACTCGTGCAGCCATATCCCACACCCTCGCATTCGCTTTCCGCATTTCGACGAGACCTTTACTCGTGCAGTCATTGTATCCCTACTTCGCTATCTTCTACTCGCTGTGGTGTTCCCGGATATTGTTGTATAGACCTGTATTTTTATCGTGTACTTATCTCGATCCTTGAAACATCTCGAAAGATTAAAGATCCTTCCCTCACTCTCGGAGCCAAATTAAATCCTCAGTACACCTGCTCCTGCTGCACACGCCAGCGGAGGAGCTGCCCGAGACCGACCTTGTCCCACTCTATCATGTTGGGGGAATACACACAGCATGGGAAGCTCTTATCTGGAAGTATCTCTTCAGACTGTAATATGCAGCACACGGAAGACTAGTCGAAGAACACCTCAGGTTCGTCGCAGGTGACATACTGTACTTGTACAAAAGCCGGAATTACCAGCTGTTCGCGATGACAGTGAGGGGTGCCCAGCTCATCTCACCGTCGACTTACAGGGCAGCGGACTAGCTGAGGGAACTCCAGAGGTGGTTCGATGTTGGGAGAATCACATGGGGCTTCGTTTGTGGGAGAGCGGCAGCGAGGTCCGTCCGCCCAGGGCAAACCGAGGAAGTAACGACACGCATAATGGCCAACGTGATGTAAATTGAGCTCAGTAACTTCATCCCAAGTTGAATATAGAGTCTCCACAAAGACGCCAGAAACAAGTTCAAGTTCGACTACCGAAGATGAAAGGGGACGCAGTTGATGGCAATAAGGCCACCCCATTCCTTGTCGGGGGCGTCGCAGACAACGGTGGTTCCTCCGCTGTGAATTGCAGGATAAGCTCCTAAAAAAATAGATCGCACTTGCAGACTAACCAGTTGTTCCCGACCACGGTGATCGGCGTGCAGCTCAACCCGACGTCGACGTCGAGGCTGGAGATGTCCAAGCCGAGAAGTTTAGCCACCGCCATTGCGGCCGTGTTGGTGGCAGGAACGACAGCGTTGCAGCACTGGGGCGAAGTCGGGGGCGTCACAGGAGGGACCGTTTGTGAGGTGACGAGGGTCTGTCCCGGTCATTAATCCCTATCATGCAAATCGTAGAAGAGCGAGCAGCGTACAATGAAAGAAGCGATAACAACAGCAAGTTTGAGGAACATCGGGTGGAATGCGTGGAAGTCAAGGTTGGGCATGAACATTCCCTATACCCCTTTATACGTTATGGCAACAGCGAGACAAAGATGGAACCAGATCCGGGCAACGGCAAAACGACACAGAAACATTGAGAGATCAGACGTACGTGCATTTTTCGGACAAGCGACGTTCAGATTTGAATTGGAATCCTCGCCTTCATGTTCTTGCTGAGGACATGCGGCAGTTTCGTGACATTTATTCGGAAGATCGTGGAAGATGCTTACCCGTTCGAGCTCGGGATCTTTAGACAATGTGTTCGTTCCTGGGAGACATCCGAGTGTTATGTCCGCTCTAGCAGCACTTGCTCATTGCGCAGCGGCCATGGACTCCTCGGAATGGGAACAACTTGAACGACTCAGTATCCCCTGGCAGCCCACCGAGATTCCCAATGTCCTGGCAGGACGGTAAGCGGTCCGTCAAGACGTAGGAGGCACGCTGTGAGTGAAGTGCGACAGACGTTATCCGTCTAATATGATACCCCGGCGGACAAGCCACGAAAGCGAACTTAGCGATGTAACAGTTCGGCAGTCATGCCGGCGCATGCCGGATTGATCCAGGTAGAGTGCTCCCTAGCCCTTTTCAAGTACTTTCATAGCGTTCCGTAGGTGCCATAGTTGCGATGCTGCCGGGTAACACTCAACTCGGTCGGAGTCGAGGTCTTCCACCTTCCACTCAGAAATAGCACCAAAGAACTGCTAAGAACAATAACAACGTAGCACCCGCCAGAGCAAAATTCATGTAAAATTACAACAAATCCAGAAACTTAAGAACATCAACGTAGAGATATCCGACTTCTATGGTTCACCGCCCGAGAGTAATCGGGATACAGCTAATGCCGATGGTACGACGTATAGAAAATGAGCGCCGCTCTGTGGAAGGTTCGAAGCCGACAGTTTTAGGAGTATCAGTTCGCGTCGCAACGCTGGGGATTGAGCTGGCGAGAATGTGACCATCCGGAACATTAAATGCACGCAAAATTTCTAAGACCTCTTGTACCTGATGCAGAATCATGTCAGCGCGCCCCCCGTTGCCGGCCCCTGATTCAATTCGTTGATGACGTTGAAGTAAGTCCCCCAGTCATCGATCCTGTAGTGGAGGGCGCAAGATTAGGATAGAACTAAAACAAGAAGAGAGCACAATAAACGAATGACAACTCACTCGAATCCCATAGGCGCATTCGCCCACATCGCCATCGCGTCGTTGCTAATCATATTTACGTGCGCGCCAAATTCTGTAGAATATTCCCCACCCGGGATCAATACAGGCTCCTGTGACCCAGCTACACTAGCAGCATTATCTCCTGCCGCACCCCCCACCGCGAAGTCGGGAAATCCCAGCGGGGACGTGAACGGCTGGGTCGGATCCCAGCTGCTACCATCAGCGTAGGGATGGAACACCGGCAGACGCCCCAAGTCCGCGGTGTACGTCGGAAGCTCTGCGAATTGGTGGGATGCCGATGTGGGGTATCTATCGTCGTATGGTGGATAGTGCGCGACCGCTGTAGTTGAATTCAGTCCCTCCGGCACAATGTCCTCCTCCCGTCTGCGCTTGTTACTGCTGTCTCCAGCGGCAGGGGCAGATGGGGCCGAACGTTCTGGTAGCGGCAGTTGACTGATGGCGGCGAGCTCATATAAGAGATCCTGAGACCATGAATCAGCAGTCGTTGTCTGAAGGTAGATTGGGGGAATGTACCAGAAGAGCCCCGCAGACGGCCACCTGAATAGCGGATGAACACGCCGCCTAACACTCAAGACACATAAGGATTAACGCACCGTTCCTCGCACACGCGGATGCTTGCCATGCACTTGTGGACCTCCGAGATAGCACTGTTCATCTGCGGCGGCAAGCCGGTGCGCTTTCCACTCCAGACATTAAGCAGGAGCACCAAGCCACTCGTAAACGTCGCTCCCTGAATGTGTACGGCGGTCAGTAGAGGCACGGTGTTAAGTTAAAAATGGACACGCACGACGAGGGAGGGCACAGGCGTGCCGTTTTTGCGGTGTCTCGAGATGTCCGAGACGTGGCTGCACGAGCGCGCGGCATTCGTGCAGATCGCCAACGAGGGTAGGGCCTGAATCAGCCGGAGCGTGAATAAAGAACGAGATCAGCATTGAGGGGGCGCGCCCACCGTCGAGGCGCCGGTCCGAATCATGGGTATGAACGGGCGGTGGATCGTCATCTGCACCTGATAGTAGGTGCAATATAAAAATGCCGACTGATCGAAGAAAATATCCTCCAGTCGGGGTGGATCCCAGCGAACTGCGATAAATACAGGTCAGTTGGATCCGAAAGCGGCGAGTTCCGCGCACGATGGCTCGGGATTGAATCCACCCAGCTATTCAAGGCTGAGTCAAGTTCCGCGACGATATGCTCCTCCCACGCCTCGTCGCGCACGGCGAGAAGCTCCTTTGCCTTCTTCAACGAGTACTGCGATTGGATGTTAACAGTTCTTGATAGATACGAGGATTTTACGCACCAGCATCTTCAGACTGACAGCCAAAATATTAGTCAACCGGATGAAGGAATTGAAGAACCCGATCTGCGACGGTTTCCCTGCAGGCTGTTTGAACGCCAACGCAGGGTCCTCATTTTCCCAGAACTCATCATCGCACTCGAGCGGGAGCTCCACATCGAAGCTGCAGAAAATGAGGGGAAACGAATGAAGGATAACAAACGAACGTACTCCTCGTATTGCATCGCGCAGGGACGTCCGAGGAGGGCGCTGCACAGGCGGTCCATGCACACGATCACCCAGAACGCGCGCTTCCAGAGCTCGGACTCTACTGTGGCGGCGCCCATAGCCTTGGCGCGGTGCGCGCCGACGTCTTGCGCTAGGCGAATGCCAATTCCAATCAACGTCCAGCAGGGTGTCGGCATCGAAAGCGCAAGGAACTCCACCGCGAGCTGCAGCCAGGCAACTCAGTGGTGTGTTGGGTTAATGGCGGACCGGTACGACTTACGCAATAGTACTGCAGGTGATAGACCGTAGGGCGTACGAAGAGGTGGTCAATAACGTGCGGAAGTTGATCGAAGTACTGCCATCCGCAGCGCAGCGGGTCTGCGAATTCGGGGCCAAACACACGTGGATCGTACGAGAAGCGCGAGCCAATTGCGCACACAAGCAGAACGACGGCGCCAAAAGACGCGTCGCGCGTGTGCAGACCGTCTGCGATGGCCCGTTCGAAGGTTGGGCGGTGAAGGAGTGGATAGTAGAGGTTGGTGGTGGCGAAATACAGGTCGATTAGCGAAAGGAGAAGGTCGAGGTCTGGGAAAGTGTATGTCCCAACGTGAGGGGTTTGATCGTTTGCCTGTGCCGGGTCCATATCATGTGGTGAGAAGGAACAGCACACGACGTACTGGATTGAAGGTCCAGTACTGCATGCGGCGATACTTCCACGGGATTTCCCTCTGCTCGTATCCTTCGCGCAGTTGGACAGCAGCCTTGACGAGCATCGCACCGCTTGATGAACCATGATAGCGCTCATGATGTTTTGCGAAAGAGAGGTCCTGCAGATCCTGTGTCAAGGCAATATGCTCAAGGTCATCTACATGGGGCGCGGGCTCGGAAATATTCATGGAGCGAATGGTGAGGGCCGCGAGTTCCACACCAGGGCCGGGACTAGCCGCAGCTGGAACGATATTTGCATGCGTGAGGATGGGAGAGTCTTGGCTCCACTGGCTTCTCACTAGGCCCGGTGTATTCGGATTTATTTCAGATCGTGGGGAGAGCTGCGGTGGACATTAGATGGTGATGCTGCGGCCAGTGATGTACGCCCTGCCTTGCGCAGCAGTTGCTCGGTGAGCTCCAGCCGAGCCTCCAGCGAGTCGACGTAGCTAAAGATTGGTCGATACACATCCAGGACGATAAAACTCACTCACCTTTTCCGTTTCGCGATCGCAGCTGTAAAGGTGCAATCCAGGCCATCTTCCATGCAGTGCGTGCATTTCTGCGCGGAGATTCGCAGGGAATCGCCTGAAAGTGTGCACGTCAACCATGCCATGATACGCACAGCGAATTAAACGCGAAATACATGCTCCTGCAAGCGCCGTGCGCGGTGAGAGAGCTGTTGATCGTGATAGACAAGAACTGACTCCTCTTCAGTCTGCATGGATCGCAGGCTCTCTGGACTCGCCGTTTTTTTCCCGGGACGGAAGGTCCTTCACGGTGGGAATCTTCAGTGGACAACATGAGAGGAAGCAGGAAGCAAATGACAGCAGGTGCTTATCAATCTTGTGTTTCGCATATCACTCACGTGCCCCGGCGTTCAAGCCTGTTCCCGAACGGTTCCGCCGGTCATTCCATGGGCATGCTATCTGCCGCGAAGTTGCGTGTCCTTGCTTTCTTAGACCGTTTCAGACTCCGGGTCTCAGGCTCGTTGCGTGAAATTTATGATTTGAGACAACTAGTTTCTGATTATTTATGTAACCCTGAGTCTGTGAACCCTGGAGCACGTCGCCTTTCGCCCAGAGTCGTTCATTATACCAGTCGGGCGCCAGTGAGCTCCACTGTTGTCCTCATGCTTTGTCAGGCGGTTTCACCCTCTACCAATAGGTTGGGTTACTGAAAATACCGATCGCCACTCCGAATGTTTCGTTTCATTTCGTTTCAATATGAACGCTTTACTTGTGGCGTTCCATGTTCTGCGCACAAGGGCCAAATTTCATTGGAACGCTGGACGAGGCGCCAGTACAACGCCAATGTGTCCAAAGTTTCAATCTAGGATCAATCAAGCTGAGTGATGGCCGGCCTCGGCCTGTTCTGTTTGATGCGACGGATCAGGCGGCGAGTTAGGCCGGGACCGCCGCCGATTCCGTGTTCACCTCTGGAAAGAAGGCCTATCCATTCGGTAGATTGACTCGCACACAGAACTTCAGTTTAAACTCAAAGATCGTTGATTTCGGTCGAGGTACTTATTTCCGTTGTACTATCAACCGCCGGGAAGCCGGCGACTTTAAGGTTTTTGCCCGATTAGATGCTTCGCGTAGGGCCGTACCATGGGCCCGAGAGTTGGAAATAGATGGCATAAATACTGTGAACAAGTGAAGCCTACTTGGGATAATTTTGGTGAGAGTTGGAGTGCTTGGTGAATTATTTTCCGTCGGAACTCCCAAAAAGGCAATTGACGGGGACCGACAAAAATTCATCGTTGCTGGCCCAAATCATAATCCTGTGATGCAGGATATGTTCAAGGACGTAAATGCCTTATTCTAGACATCCAAACATTATTTCGGAGCTATAGAAATAGAACGTGTTGGCGCTTCTAAGTTCTACCGAGGCCGGGATGCACGCCGCCGATAAAACGAGGATCGCGCGAGCGTTAGAGGACGGCTGTGGCCAAAAAAAGTTGTGTGATGCTTCATAAAAAGTAAACGGACGTGCCTGTCCCGTCTATTCCACTCCTGAGTCACGCTGTCGAGAACCCGGCATTTAGACATTGCTGCCACCGAACACAGGGTGATAACGCGCATTGAACGCCGATGAGAGATGCATTGAGTAAATAAAATGATGGACCACATGTACAACTCAACCTTGATACATCATCATGGTCCATCTCAAGTGCTAAAACTGCAGCGTCAAAGGGTCGCTTGATGGTCGTCCAAGCCGCTTTGCGATCATTTAGGGGACTGCATGACAGTAAGAGTGAAGTTTTAAAGTGGTTTTATAACTGGGGGAAAGCCCGACATTAGCGCAGAAGAACGAGCCCTGGAAGTCGTCGATTGGTGAAGAATTGGTGGGAAATGCGTCGAATGGCCACTCGGAGTTAAGGAAATGATGTTCTCAGCCTTCGGCCCGCGATCAACCGAGCCACAGCTTTCGATCAACTCATCAATTTGCCCCTAAATTTGGTACAGACCCGCGCTGGAGGTCATAGTCCCTCCCCCAAGTCCAACCACTTAGCATTCCCTGGTATTAACGGTTGTGTTTCGCAAGTGGTCAGGTAGGCAGTCAGCGATAGTACCAGTCGCAGCCGAGCTAGCGACATGCGGTTTCGTCGGCAGCCGCGGGCGTGCTGTGGCTAACACTTTGCGAGGCTATATAGTCCCATCTCATACACTTTGGAAACCTTCTGCCACACCAGTTGCCACTGGCCCCACAATGGTATTCTTATCCTGACGTGGCGCACTTGATCAAGCAAATTTCGAAACGGCTTGACCTATTCTGCGATATTCAACGATTCCGAATATTGGGTCGTCTCATTTAGTTCTTGGACTCGCCACTGCTCATTCCATAGAAATAATTCGCAGCACGAGGCATATAAATAAACTGAATCACGCCAAAAGGGCATAAAACAAGAAGCCTGCAGCAGCCGCAGCAGTCGCCGCCCCTGTGTAACCCCAAGCGCCAGCGGCGGAATTTGGCTTCCCCGCGGGGGGCGCGTTCCCGGCGGGGGGCGTGGAGCCGGTGCCGCCCGCGGCGGCTGAAAACAGTTTGCAAGTCCCAGTCAGTATAATTAATATCAGTGCACAATGGGCTGACTCACCGCAGTCGTGAGCGATTTTGGTCGTGATAACGTCTGCGCTGGCCTGGCAGGTGCTTGTACCGCACTGGGTGACGCTAGCGGTGAAGGCGGGCGATGTGCAGGCGCAGGACTCGAAGTTTTGACTGAACGTTCATGAACGATGAGTTGGTCAATACGCGTGATTGAAGCCAGGACGCACACATTCGTGACATTGCAGCTGCTCGCAGTCAAGGCAGTGGTAGTGCAATCACCCAGGCACTGTATCTGCTGGTCCGTCTGCGCTGCCGCCATGTTGGCAGGGATGAGAAGGAGGCCGGCGATAGTGGTGGTGGGGAGAAAGGCGCGCATTTTGTCAAGAAAGGCGAGAAAAATTTACAGCAGATGGCAGTACCGAAGGCGCGAACGAAAAATTCCCGTTTTGGGAAGATTTTGATCCCCGCGACCGATTCGCCAATATCTCGATGAGTTCAGCATGGATCGAGATGAAACAAAGCTAGATAATTCATAGTAATTCATACGCAGTTAGTGATAGAACGAAACTCGGAAAATTATCATATTTTGCATCCTCCAGTATCTGAAGTTCTTGGCGCCATGAATTCCAACTAGTGAGCCAGGTTCCTCTTCAAACAAGCGGAATTTTTGGGAAGGAGTACTTTGGGATGTTTCAAGTGACTTGATAGAGCCAGAAGTTTGAATAATTCACTTCCCACCTTTCCTGGCTCACTCAAGGTTCTTTCTTTATAGCACAGAATTGGCTCTAGTGACATAATTTCTAGCTCAAACCAAGAAGATAAAAGATGGAGAGGCTCGCATTTTACCCCTCTATACTACTAAAGAGCGAAATCCAAAACAAATGCGTGTTGTACGCGCTAATTGGGAGAGTGACGAGGACGCTGATGCGATCATGGCAACTCCATCATGGCCGGAAATGGACGCGACGCGTCCTAATCAGCGTGTAATGCACGTGTTTTGCGACGTAGGAGAGTGTCAGTGTGCCATAATACCCTCTCAGCTGCTTTCTCTGCATCAGAAATCAGGTCGTTAGAGTCAAATCCGTGTTGACTGACAAAATACAATCGAGCAGGGTAGGAAAGGTGGTGAGTGAATTATTCAAACTTCTGGCTCTATCACCTCACTTGACACATCCCAAAGTACTCCTTCCCAAAAATTCCGCTTGTTTGAAGAGGAACCTGGCTTACTAGTCGGAATTCATGGCGCCAGGAGCTTCAGATGCTGGAGGATGCAAATAAGATATTTTTCCCATTTTCTTTCTACCGCTAATTGCGTATGAATTACTATGAATTATCTAGCTTTTTTTCATCTCGATGCCATGCTGAACTCATCGAGATATTGGCGAATCGGTCGCGGGGATCAAAATCTTCCCAAAACGGGAATTTTTGCGCCTTCGGTACTGCCATCTGCTGTAAAGGTGAAGAAGGTGAGAGCGGAATTCGAAGGTGAAAAGCTACTATGGACCTCTGCTTTCTGCCCTCCTTTTATAATCATTCACCGCGCAGTACGGAACCGAATACAATCACTCAACCACATCGGCGTTTTGGAGTTCGGATCCCCGCAATTCCGCTCGGGGTAGGAGGAACAAGCCTAGTATAGGTGGGCAACCGGGGCCTGTAACAGTACGTCTTCGGTTATTGATACCATGACACTGAACGTCACAAGTCGCACCCACAACGCCGGACACGATGCTGCCATGTCGGAAACACTTAGCTGGAACGTTCTCCGACCAGTCCTAAGCGCTCAGAACCGGAGAATGTGGAATACCTGCAGAGGGTAGGTATGAGTGGACGAGGCGCGGGTTCGATATCCACATCCACGGGCTGTGGAACGTTACTTCCTGTGTGACGAAGAGAGGTATTCGGCGAGCTGCGGCGGTGTTTGGTTTCCCTGTATGCGGAATATCAATATCGAGCGCTCCCCGAAAGGCCGTGCCAGTAGAATTCCACTCTATGGATTCCTTACGCGTGGAACATTATTCAATGGGCCTGGTTCATGAGATGAGAGGTGGCGCACTGGGTCAAACTTTTCAAATAGCGTTCGAATCAACTTGAGCCACCTGGAGTATCGCCTAATGGCTGCCACCTCGTTCTTCCTCGGCGTTGTTCAGTTCAAGAGTGCACATGCAGCCAATAAAATAACCCTAGACGTAGGCAACATGGTGCATATAAATAAACTGATGGCACCGCGATTACACGAAAAGCGCATAAACAACGAAGCCAGCAGCAGACACAGCCGCTGCCCTCATGTAACCGCCATTGACATTGAACCGAGCGGAATTCGGTTCCCTGCGGGGGGTGCAGAGCCACCGCTCCCCAATGCTGCAGAAATACATCCCGGTCAGGATCATTATCCAATACACAACGGGACGACGCACAACACTGTTGAGCGAGGACGGTCTTGGCTTCGTCTGCGCCGATTTGGCAGCTGCTTGCAGCACATTGGGCGAAGTTTGCGGCATAGGCGGGGGATGCGCAGAGGCAGGACGCTTGGTTTTGACTCCTACATGTGCATGAGCAGTGAGTCACTCGATGTATATACTACGCATGATTGAAGCCGGGACGCACCCGTTGCAGCCGCCTCCAGTCCCAGCAGTAGTAGAGCAACTGGATAGGCACTGTTTCTGCTGGTCTGACAAGTTTTGCGCTGCGGCCATATTGGCAGAGATGAGGAGGGAGGCGACAATGCTGGTGAAAAGAAAAGCGCGCATTTTGTGAACAAAGTCAAAGGGGGAGAAGAGATCAGAAGGCGAGAGTAGAAGGTGAAGTGGTGAAAAACTACTGTGGGACTCGCTCACTGCAGTCCTTTTTAGCTTGTTCAGTATGCATTTATGACTTGATAATACGGGCGCTTACTGTATATTTTTGAAAGTCGGATCGCCGCAACTCCGCCCGAGTGAGAGTAACAGGCCTGAATTGAGCAACCGCACAGCACCTGGCCGCACTAGGACTGCGTCTTGGACTCGCGGAACGCGAACGGCCCGCAAGTTGTTGCAATGTTTTGCGTTCCACATCCCTCTCAATCAACCCCCCGCGTTGCGACACTCCCGTAGTTTGCGGCCATGCCTGGACCCACCTGGTAACCCCATCATCCGAACTACACAATGCCGTCTGACCAGAATTCTATAGCCTGAAAAAAAGTTAAAATGAAGGCACCTGAGGTCGGAATTAAATGCAACAAGTTCGATTCGATGTGTGCGGATTACACCCGGGCTGGAGGGTATAGATTCACGACGATACAAGGGCTTGGTGCGGAGCGGTACTGCGGCACTGTATGGCGTAATTATGAGCGCTCTGATCATGGGCGGGGGAGGCGCGGATCGAGGGGAATGTTGATTTGCGGCGTGGTTCTATGGTGTTTAGCTAATATGCAGAATATCTTTTACTAATAACGAGCGTTCCCCGGAAAGCCGTAGAGTGCGAGCGTGGAGGGTGCGGTTATTATTGAGATGTGCGCGCGGGCCAAACCATAGACGTTTGTCCTTGCGCATCGGACGCGGGACGATCCGAGCCGTCGTGTAGCAACGAAAGAAAACACGAAGAAAACGGTTATCCGGGTGCGTCGGCGTATTAGTAGAAATACAAAGGTTGTATAGAGCTGGGGGCAGGGAGGGAACCGCCTGTTTTTTGGAGGGCATAAATAAGCTCATGCCCCAACGAATTTGCCGACGCTCTCCAGCCACTCCACGTATTCCTGCAAGAATAAAATAAAATAAAATCAGGCTCAGCTCTCGATGGGATACTAAGATGTGAACGCACCCGCTGCTCCTTCCACTGTGCGTACTCGGGCACGAAGGCCGCGAGGTTGTCGTCGATGCCGCGCTCCGTCAGGAACA
>JARGYA010000853.1:0-40751 GCA_029204335.1 Mycena vulgaris
CGCGGTTCAGTCTTGGAGTCGAAAATTTGCCCAAATTTCTAATGTGAGCTCGCTCTGTTGTCACACAAGGAGCCAGCATCTATGTCCACATTTTCTGACAACTGCTGAAGAGCTAAATTACCTGAGACACAACGTCCCAGGCCACTTCAAACTCCCCCCCCCCCCCCCCCCCCCCGTGCCTTACTCGACCGCATCCACCGTGACGATCTGTGCGGGAACTTCTTGCCCGGTCATGATGGCCTGGATAACCCAGCTATTGCTCGATGGCCCTTCAAACATGCTCGTGGGTCCCTCAGCCCTGAGCCTGCTCTGATTCTCGTTCAAAATTTCTCCTAACGTAAGCCCTCCTCCAACACTACCCACTCCCTGACACCAGCCAACCCACAGTCCATCCTGGAATCGAACTTGATCACCTTTCGATCTAATCTAATCCCGTTAATCTGATAATCCCATTCCGGATAATCTGATTAGATCACGGTGATCTACTTCAGTCGAAGCTCACCGTTCCCGTTCCGTGTTCAACCCGGAATCTGCGGCGTTATGGAAGGAAAAGACACGACTTGGACCGAGGTAGTGGACTGGGCTGGTGTTTCCTAGTTTGTTGGGTTCTCTGCTCAGGGACAGCTGGGACGGGATCTTGGGACGCTGTCCTCGAGCTTGGGTCTCGACTCTCATTGAGGGTGCGAGGTGAATAGATTCATTTCTCCGAGGTTCTCTTGCTGTCCATTTATTTTGTTTGGACGTAGCGTTGTGGTCAGTATTTTTGAAGGCAATCGATCGTCCCGAGCTATGAGACGGTCTCAACATGTTCGTTTGGGACACCATCCTCAAGCTTGGGCCTCGACTCTCTGGCTGTGAGGTAGATTCATCTCTCCGAGAATAGCATTATCTTGCCGTCCATTTATTTTCCTTCGGACATGGCATTGGAGAAAGTGTTTTTGAAGGAGCATTTTCCGAGCTCTCGACGTGCTCGGTGATCCTGATGCAACGTCAGTCTTCGTTCCGTGTAGATCCATCCTTCGCGAACAATTCTGACTCATCGATTCCCTCCACTCATCAGGTGCCTTAGATCTGCGACGGCCGTGTTCACGTTCTATTCCTAGCATCCAAGAAGTATCAGCCGGATGTTTAAAGTCTGTTGCAATTGTGGACCTCTGGAGTCACCACCGGAGCTCGCAGGGGGATGGCCTACACAAGCGGCTTATTTCCGGTTATCTGTTCGCGTTCGCGATCCGTAAAGGTCAGATCATTGCGTCAATCGTAGAAGCTCGACATCACATGCAGGGTGCTACCAATCAGATTCGCGTCTTGTTTGCGCATCTTCTCCGACCCCTCTTGTTCCCCGTCTTCAATGGTGGGACAAGACCCGGTGGAGTATTCCGGGCTATATTGAACATGCATTCTCTCTAGCTCCTCCGGCGCCCGAAGGAAGCGGGCATAATGTGGACAGGTGGTCAATTTATTATTCAGGACGGTGACGTCGGAGTGGGGCATCCCCGACAGTGGCGGTTTACTAACTGTATGGATTTACACTCCGAAATGCGATTGGCATTCATTCTCATTTCTTGAATCCGCAACAGTCGATACTTAAGGGATTTCTACCGTCTCCGTAGCGGATAAAGACCTGTGAAAGAATGACAACAGAACCAAATTGAACTGTATTGAACTTGAAATCACATGGTCACGAATCACGAAAGAAATTGTTACGTCATCCGTTGCCGTTCATTCAAAAATGCCATCGCGTTCGGCTCGGCTCCCTCTCTTTGCTCTCTACCACCAACATGTCGCCGAACAGCGTTATCCCGTTCAAGTTCGCCCGTCTCGTATCTCTTTTTCTTGCCTGGGCCTTCGCCGTAATCTCTCTCGGCGTCGGTATGTACTTCCTCACACCGATTTCAGGCCAGCGACTCACCTGAAAAAAACCAGGTATAAACGCCTTCGTCAGGTCTAACCAGGACAAGGGTGAAATAAGAGACCAAGTCCCGCCTCCGACAACAGTCTCCATTGATACCAATGGTTTCTATCTCGCGCCCTCGGTAGCAATAGGACGCGAACTGACTGACAGCCATCTTTAGATGTTTTCCAATCTGGCGTAGTGGTCACCACCATCTCCGCACTCATTGTCGTTCTCTGCACCCTCTTTCTTGGTCTTCTTTTCCTCGACAGCAGCCGGCGCTCCGGCCTGTCGACTCGCACGCTGGTCCTGCAGTATCTTACGCTTGGGTTTTTGGTCGTCTGGCTCTTCGCGACGCAGATACCCCTCACACTTTTCGTCGCAACACGCTCGGTGAAGGTTGAAGCCTTCATTGACGGGATAAAGCTCCCGGACAAATTTGTGACCACGATCGAGCGTGCGTTGGGTGCCAAGACAAAGTATAGCAGCTACGATTACCGTGCGTCCTCTTCTTCATCTGTAGTAATAAATCTCATTTGCTGTGGCGAATACAGTCAAGCTTCTCGCCATCCTCCCGTGGTTCACCCTCTTTTTCACCTTCATCGCTGTGGTCGTCACCTTCGTGGCGTCGCTCCATGCACGCAGGCACGTCTCTTCCAATAATGCTGCACCCATCTCCGGCGCGGAAAAGTAGAGTCGCCCACGAACAAGGAAGAATTGACGACGAACCAGGTGTAGCCTTTGCACCATTCAACCTCTTTCCTCGTATTCGCTCCGTTTTGCAGTTCATCTCTTGTAAAAGCTTTATGTACTTAATAGTAATGTAGTTTTTGACTCTCGCTCGGTGGGATGGGCCATCATTGGACTTGCCTCTTGTTATCTAATCTAATCTCTGACACGGCCAGGTTCACACCGCTTTGGAAGGCAGTGTGAGAAAAGTAGTATTTAGATCTTGATTGTTCCACCAGCATTGACCTCTACGTCCTGTAAACTCTGCAGGCAACCCCGTGCGTTCGAGCCCTACTCCGCTGCCCCGAGCGTTCGAGCGCGTGCTCCGCTACTCACGCGTACGAGCACCGGCTCCGCGTCCGCCCCGTAGTCCCCACTCTCCCTCCACACTTCCTCTCACGCCCTGCCCGCTCTTGCCCGCCGTCCGTGTCCCAGGCAGAATCTGGTTAGGGACACTACTAACCTGCCTGCCCAGTTAGATAGTTACATACCGCAGATCGTGTACCATAGTCGCTTACAGCGACTCGAGCACGTTAATTGACTTCATCATCATCATCATCATCCTGTAAACTCCTGGCTTGCATTGCTCCCCTATCTGAACTAGTTGCAGCAAGCCCCACTTCAAAAGCCAGCATTAGGCTTCGACCTCTCGTCGCCAACCTTCGAGCAAACATTTCTGGTGCTAGTGCCTCCTATGACCGGTGGACACCCTGGTCCGTAGAGGTCATTTCGGCGGCGTGTATCTAGGCATGAAAACTTCGGACGGCCTCCTCGTGGCCGTGCGCCAAGTAGAACTACCCACTGCCGTTACTGAAGGAGAAACCGCCGCCGATGAAGAAGCGCGCGGTAGGCGCCGGATCCTCTTGCGGATCCTCTTGCGGATCCTCTTGCGCACATGCGAGCGGGAGGTCGCGATGCTCAAGAGCCTGGAGCACGAGCACATTCTCAAGGATCTAGGTGGGTGCCACCGAATCCGCGGGATATTTACTATTGACTGCATTAGACTCGACAGGATCGTCCCGAAATGCGAAACACGCCAACTTCTTCTTCGAGTACGTCCCCGGCGGCACCCAAGCTAGCCATCTCAGGAAATTTGGCCCCTTCGACGCTCCGCTCGCGAAGAGTTTTGTGCGTCAAATCTTACACGGCCTCTCCTATCTCCACGACCGCGGCATTGTGCACGGCGGATTCCAGTGTGCCCATATTTTTGTGAATAATGTGGGAGACATCAAGCTATGTGAGCCGCACGAACCGGAGGCGATTGATCCAAGTAAGTACTTTGAGCCATTCAGTGTAGTGGATGCACCAATTTTTTTATGCCACCTTCCTCGCAGCCAACCCCTCGAATTTCATCTTCTGGACAGCTCCGGAGATTATCCGAGGCACGCAGGAATGGACCACCAAAGCGGATAGCTGGAGCTTGGGGTGCACGGTGGTCGAGATGCTCAGCGCGGACCATTCGTACCCGCAGCTCACCGCGGCGCAACTTGTCTCTGAGGTGCGATCTACATAATAATTCTCACCCCTTTTAACTCATCCAATCTTGTGGCTGTCTAGATAGGAACCGTGCGGCCAACCATCCCATCGGACCTCCCAAGCGATGTTGAGGATTTTTGCGGCAGACATTCGAGGTGGATTCCGAATGGCCATCGGCTGTGGAGCTGTTGGACCATCCGTGGATTCGCAGGGCGTAGTTTAATTGCCGGGGGTTCGATAGCTTCTGGGGTCGAAAGAAGTACAACAGACAGCTGTCCATCAGTCGATATGTACCAATGATTGGAATGATACGCAGACCTCTTTCCACCTCTTCCTCTAGCCCGAAAATGAACATAATTTGAACCGAGTACATTGTTCAAAGCAGCCAAGGCGAAATGCCTCTACTCTCAATCGATCTAGTCATCAAAATCCCATCCGGACTCGGACACGGGCATGTAAACCCTGGTCTCGAAACGAAAAGATAAGCCCAAGAGCGGACTTGCCTCTGTTGATTGAACATCTCCTGTGGATCATTGCAGCACCTGAGGCACAACGCAGTGTCACGGTCTACATATCTAGGATAAGGGGAAAGATCATCAGACGGAGGAAACGAGACGGAGAGCAATCATTCCACGCAAGACAAACACACGATTAGTATTATTCTCCGCCGTCAGCTTGGCAGGGGTGAGGCGGTTAAGGGATGTACACCAATACAGCGGGTCATTTTGAGACAGATGCGGGTCTTGACCGTACTCTGAATGAGACGTTCCTCAGATACGTTTGTTCCATTTCTCAGGACCAGAAAGTTGGCAGGAAGAAGGCCCTGGAGGTACTTCTGGAGAGCAGTATGCCTGGATATTATTACATGGGCGTTCGCTGTCTCGACTGTGTGCCTACGAGCATGCAGTTCGTGATCCAGAGTATCATCACGACGGCGAAACAACGAGGCTAATGTGAAGATCAATGCAGGAAGGTGATCATCGTTCAAACTCGCACCACAATTTGTTAGTATCTGTTATGGATCTGTGGCTCGTCGTGTGTGCTGGAGGTGCTGATAGTTGGAGGAAATATCAACGCTGAAGTGAAGGCACTGGAGGATGACAGGATCCAGGATTAGAACCATCATTCCTCGAGAGTCGAGGGCAGTACCTGGGGGCGGGGCGGGGCGGGGCGGGGATGAAGCGGAGGTCTGAAACGCAGCATGGCACAGACCGGTCCTGATCATAGACAATACCGCTGCTCGACAGTGGCGCAGGCGCGGGCGTAAACCGGTGGGTCGTGGAAGCGCTGTTTAGAATTGGCAACGAATGGATGACATCTACACCCAGAATAGGATCAGTCGGCTGGGTCGCGCCTTGGCCGAGATTACCTGAGGAAAATGGGAATGGGTTAAGGAAGGGATGGACCCCCACACTGGCCTAATAGGATGTGCCATTGGGTCTCCAGGTTGGGAATTTTTGCAGATGCCAGGGCTAAAGTGAGACTCCTCTTCACGGCGTCGGCCGGAGCTCTGATGTGATCGAGTCAGTCATACTGCTCGACGCCTAGGGCCATACATCAACCAATCGGCATTGGCACCTTCAGCTAGAGATTTGGTTTCCATCATTTGTTGCACCTCATCCAATGGAAAATTCCGTACCGCAATAATCCACTCTCCCAGGTGCCTCAAATCGACTGGCGTCCTTCCAGAAGCTACTACACCCATTGCAGTACCCATATCGCAGCAACTTGATATCTCACACATGGCGGTGTCGATTCCTCCCGGTGTGTGTGTCTTCGGTACGGTAGCCCAAGCTCGTGTGCTCGCATCCAGTCACATTGAAGCTTATCATCGTCAGACAAACAGAAGCATTGACAGCCGCCTGGGTCAGCCTGATAGCAAATTTGGCCACGCCAGGGAAAACACGCCTCCAAACTTGGTCTCAGTGGCAAGGGGAGAGCACATGCCTTTCTTCGCATAAACTGAGGCGGCGCCGACAATCCGCCCGCCGCGCCCCCGCTTGATCATCTGCCGCACTGCGTATTTGCATCAGAGGAACGTCTCGCGCGCAATCACGGCCGTAATGCTGTCCCATTAATTTCGTCCGCCGGCGTTGTCGTGTGCAGGAGCGCAAGCAGGACCTGCACTCACTCGGGCGGCGCGCGCCACAGCCGCATTCGCCACCATCTTTCATCGATTATAATTACACGCATCCCAAAACGAGGCGCTGGGACTCACGACACCCAGCTGGCGGTGGGAAAATGCGCAATGACTTGGATCATCTCTTGCACTTTTGGTCGACGGATACGTCAGCGATGGACGTTAAAGCCTCGACATTCAGGCCTTTGAGCTCCTGTAAGACGTGCAGGAAGGCTAATCGCATTTCTTTTTTCGGGATATCTGTCGTTAACCGCCATCGACTGCAAGACGGAGCGCGATGGCTGTTCCGAGTCATTGAGCTGGGAGATTTTGGTTGATCAGCTATCGTTGGCGCGAGGAATCAGGCCGCACCACGGTGACGAGCGCTCCGCCTTTCGTTTCGCCTGATTGGAACGGTATCGCAATGCGGGATGGACACGGAGATTGTTGCTCCCGTGGGTGTCAGATGGCCAGCCATAAGCGGCGTGGAAGGTTCCGCAGAGATTATCATTGGAAACGCGGGGGACATCATACAAAATAACGGCAAACCTCGCACAGTTATTTGCAGCGGCGGTACGTAGCGCTCACTATACTCGGCGCTAAACGTTGACTTATGGGCGGAGATTTTAATATTCAGCGAGAATCTTGCCGATGCGCGCGGATAGCTGTCCAGGCGGTAATCAAGATGGAGCTGGTCAATATCAGAATAAGTTTTGGAGCGATGTTCTGTTCAAGTGCAGGAGTGAATACCCTCGAATTATCAGCATAGAGAACGAGTTCCGGCATAATGATCTGCGCGATAGAGGCAGGCGGCAACTTAGGTCCTCGGCGTCAAGGCGGAGCTGTTTCAGTCCCAATAGTGGAGGGGCCTTTGATGATAGTTGACACCTGCCAGTACGGGTCCGTATAGTTCGCCGGCGGGCCACCTTTAGCTATGCTTTACAGGGATTCTTAGCCTCATCTATCATCTGTGCCATGCCAGTTTCGGATTTAATATTCAATCAAGGCAAATTTGGGAGACTTTGAGGCATTTTAACCAGATACCGGCGGGAAAAGGATGCGCTGATAGGTATAGATTGATTTACGCTGAGACGGACCTGCTTCTGAAGGGGATTTAGCCAGTGGAATACGAGAAAGGGTCCAGGCCCTGCTTAGGTTTGGGTTTGCAGTGCCGTAATTGCGGAGATTAATTTGAAAGCGTCGCATCCAGGGAGTATGTGGGGCCATACGATAAATTATACGATTAAAATGTGTACTTTACTACGCCAGAGTCAGTAGGCTGGTAGCAACAGAAGAGATAAACCCACCATGGGTCTATACTGCTCAGACAGCGCTGCCTGACTGCCACAACGAGAATATTTTCCGGACGATCCAGAAAGAAATGAATGCTCCGACGACGAACATGACGATACGCCACGTCTTCAGCCCGCCGGCGCCCTGGCCGATGCCGAATACCTGCCCCGCGCGTTGCGTTGTTTGTGCTAATGAAGCTCCGAAGGAGTTGAAACGATCACCCTATACACATGGGGAATCACTTATTGTGTGTATGAGGATGTTGGGCACACTCACTGTATCGTCCAACATGAGATTCTGGCGCTCCACGTCGTCGTTTATGTCAGTGGTAACCTGTGCTGGTTGTTGAGAACAGAGCAGCTCGAGGAGAAAGAGACCCACTCCACGTAGAGTGCGAATTTTCGAGTGAAGCTCGTCGAGCCTCTGGTCATTCTGAGCTTCATATGTATCCTCGACACGGTCCCGGGAAGACGACATGGCGGCGTTAAGCAGACAGTGTTTGTTCCTGTTAGAAACTTCGCTGATCCGAGTTGCCGACTCTCTCCGCCCCAACGCCTCGGTCGTCCCAACGAGGGTAAGTACGAGCATCCTCTCGGTAGTATCTTTCTGCGAGAGAACCCTTTGTAAAATCCGAAATATTCTGACAGGTTCCACAAGAATTCAGGCCCAGACGCCACCAACCGCCGGCAGTGGGCCCCGTCGAAGTTCGGCGGTGGCTTGGTACCCCGGAAACGGTTTCACTTCCAGAACATCCGATATTGACAGGTATAGCACAGCTCATGATGTAGCTAACGGCACTCATGATCATTTACTCCACTGTCTTGAGCTTCAATAAGGTTCCATAGAGCTTGCTTTGTTGAATCAATACTATTAGAAGCCCCCTCTCAAGATCCACCTGCCTTCTATGTGGTTGCGGGGCAACGGAGCTTCGTATTTACTGGCGACCATACTCCGACGAATTGGCTTCCCAGTTGCTCTGGAGTTTATGTCCTCGGCAAGCACCCTCTATGGTAAGGTGCTGTCCCCAATGTCATATTCTTTGCTGGGACGCCTTCACATTCCGCACTTTCTAAATGCTATCTCCTCAAACTGACAGATCGACCAGTGCAATAAATCACGGTTAATAATAGCTCCCCGTCTTCCCAGCATCGCAGACTCGATCACAGTGCAGTGCTAATAGCACATTCCTGCATCGCCGCATCCACGCATGATATGGCCACCCAGGCCTTCGAAACGAGTATAAGAGGGCGGGCTAGCGACCCTCTCTGCAAGTCAATCTCTGCTCCCCTTCCAACCAACCAAATGTACCCTTACTTCACCAACGAGTACATCCTCCTTGACGTAACTCCCAATTACCATCGCTCCCTCATCTAGACTGACACATTTCTTAGTACGAGCTCGGACGCTCCGACTCTCTCATTTCTTATCGCTCCTACTCGCGGGCGCCCCGGTCCTCTGTCCCTAATTATTCGGAAAAGCCCCGCTCGGTCCCGTAAGCGCTTCATCCGCATCAGTCAGCATTGATTGATCTCTCATTCCGCTCAGCTCCAGGGCCCCGCGGACGTCTGCTAAGACCAAGCCCGTCACAGCGAAAAGCATAACGGAACGGGCGAACGAGTAAGTGCGTCCATGTTGTATTCCATTCGACCCGCTGATGAATTTACCTGCACGCTAGACTTGACAGCACCCTGAGCTGTCTTGCGTCCCTCTTCCAAGGGATGTATACGTCGACCCTGTGCCGTATGATGCTGGAGTGAACATCCCCTGAGTCTTTGCTTTCATCTTCTTCCCGGCTCCTAATATCTATTAATCCAATCAACCACCAACCCGTGCCGATCCCTACCGAATCAGCCCTTGTTCATTCCCTCCCTTACTTATCCGGATCTCCATATATATCCAATCCGTTCATTTACTCAGTCTCATTTCCCTGTACAATCCAATGTACGATCATACAATCGCTGTATTCGCTGTATGTATATATAATCAATCGGAGTTGTTTAGCGCCTGATTAGTGCACGCACTTGAATGATATGGGGGAAAGATACCTAGCATCGCTTATAAATATGATTCGACCTTCAATCCCACTCTACACCACCAAGCAGCTCATTCAGATCAAATTCAAGTAATTCAACATTCACATCGGAGTCGTAACAGATAAAATCTCAATTGGTCGTCGCGGTCGTGAAGGGCGTAGTAGCAAAGCCAACCCGTTTGTTGGTGGTATCGAAAACGGAGTAGAACCGTTCAAGGAACACAAACCCATTGACCTAAGGTAACAAGCTTGTCAACTTGAACTTTGTTGACTAGAAATAACTTACGAAATCGAAGCCCTCGCCACTCGGTGTTCCCAGGTTGGCGACGATGAGGTAGATTAAATTGGCCTGCCCGCCGATTGCAGTGTTCAGGGCGCGCGGCCAGAGCTGCAGTAGAATTATTTATTCTCAGATGCGCGGGCGAGGCTTGTGATTGACTATACGGACCTGAGCATTTGCGGTGAACTCCAATGTCACACCATCTAAAAGATCGCCACAGTTAGCACACAATAAGGGCGATATTCCCAGAAGCTTTCTTACTGGTCGTGAAGAAGAGGCTCTGGAGGTTCGCAAATTGTGCGGCGGTTATGCGGAGGAGGCCCGTAGTCCGATCAGCAACTGCACCGGTTGCCCTGGTGTAAGCGCTGAAGCCATTTGAGGCAAGGAGAAGAAGGGTCGTTCCTGACGCTGTTAAATTGCGGTCTCAAAATCATGACATGCAAATTTCACCTGTGTCGACGATTCCAGCTGTGCTGGTCAGGATTGTCGTAGAGGCACCGTATCTGACGGACTGGTTGATCCCCCAGAATTGGGCGGCGGGTTGAGCTGCGGAATTCAGCCATGTATGTGGAAGAGCAGAAACAAATGACTGACTAGCAGTGACAGGGCTGTATGATTGCTGGTCAGCAGGATCCACCCAGCATCGACAAAGACAGTGCGCACGTAAAGTTGATATTGCCGGTGAATTTTGAGCTGTCCGTTCCGCCTAAAATCTGATAAATATAATGGATCGTCAATATGATCCAGCCCTTACCCCAGGTTATCTCGCCATTCACAACTTCAACTTGTGTCGTGGGCTCGAATGAGATGCCGATCTCGTTAGAAGTGATCGTTCCTTGACTAAACCATGTTGGCGTCTCGGGTCACCTAGAATCACAGCGCGCACCGGAATAAATTATCTGTCACGGTGGGGATGAGGGTCGTAGTAGCAGGAGACAGCGTATCCTCCGCTGAACATGAAATCAGTTTAGTTATTTATTTCAGTCGGCACATACTGAGATCGACTGGTCCAATTCTGGCAAAAAAAAACAATTTCGTACAACGTGCATCAAAGAAGATTCTGAATACCCTAGAATTCCATCCACTACAAGATGATTTAATAAACGGAATTCATGGAGTAATCGCTATTCGTACCTCCTTCAAATCCGTCGGAACTTGTTGCGACACCAATAGATTGATTGGGTATAACGAGCCCAGGTGCAATAGTAACTTGGTCGAGGAACTCGTTACCTATCAATTATAAAAATGGGCCGTAAATATTAGTTACACACTCCCCTCACCCTATTCAAAATTTCAACGGTAAACAGCCAGGAGGGTAGCCATGAAATATAACGCACTGAGAAATCGCCTGAACCATATGTCACTCCCTATTCAAGGCATGCTTAAGGATGGAGTTGCGGTGGGACAGCACGGCTCGTACCACACGTTGGCCTGTAGAAACGCTAAGACGAAGGTGAATCCCTGTCGTATGTCCAGGAAAATGATCTCGCACCTAGTTGACGTTCTAATATAGGGCTGGGTCGCCCCTATCCATGTATTCGAGCTTCCGGTGTCAATCAAGAGCTGATCTGTGTCCCGGACAAGATCAGGTGCGGCGATCATAGTCACTGGGAAGGTTTACATGTCGTGGGCGGGGAGCCGACGCCGACTGCGGCCTGAGAGATGGATCAGAAATTTGGAGATAATCCAATCAGATAAGCAAGTGTCTCACCACGTAGGTTACTGCCTGATTGTCGACTGGCTCATTTATTACAGCCCGGCCGGCAAGTTTACCTGCTGCGCGTGTGCGCAGATGATTAACCCTAAGTAAGTCCCTCTCCAGCAGTGTCCTAGTCCCTGTGAAGTTCACTCTCTTGGAGATGGGCAAAGTAACAAAGGAGTCGATGAGAACTGGCTTTGCCACAGCGGTCAGAGCAAGGAGCAAAGTCGACAACAGTGGTGCGGAGTGCATTTTAGCAGGGTTCCAGTGTGGTAAAAATCTCCCTGCAATGCTGGTATATATACTCGTCCAGGATGAAGAAACCGCTCCATCGGAGACTGAGAAAGAACCGCGGAGTAGAGGGAGGCCACGGTTTCAAGTGACGTTGCACAATGAGGCGCGATTGACACGAGGATAGGCTCGTCCAGGTTATTTCAGCAACAAAAAATTACACGCATACCCTTCAGCGAGTTGAAAATGTTTCCTGGTGGGAGGAGAGAAGTGAAGAGTCTGAGATTATTCTCACGCTTCCGTTGGTCCTCCGGGTTTCCCCGGGGTGATTTTCCGTCCCTGGGTCATGGTTGCCCACAGTAGCACCATCATGTGCGACGGACATTGGCGCCAAAATTTCTGGCAACACGCCCCAATATA
Organism: Mycena vulgaris; assembly: GCA_029204335.1. Taxonomy (NCBI): domain Eukaryota; kingdom Fungi; phylum Basidiomycota; class Agaricomycetes; order Agaricales; family Mycenaceae; genus Mycena; species Mycena vulgaris. Next base: position 12,174 of record JARGYA010000853.1, read on the forward strand.
TGCTCCAGCGAGGTTTGGATTTACCTCGGTCTCCAGAACTAAGAAGCAAACTCACATCGTCCCCAACTACGAAATCCTGAATCCTTCTAAGTAAGGCGGATTTCCCCCGAATATAGTGGAATACTAGGCATAAATCATCCCTCTCACGTTACGGTAATTTTTGCAGATTTCGCAACGATGACCTCAACCGTGGTGCTCAAGTGGTGCTTCTAACCCCGGTTCCATGTGCTCTAGTTGATATCTGATGGTTGCAAGTCATTCAAATTCGATCTCGATTGTTCTCTCTACGTATGAACGTCGCCATTTGGCGTCAGTTAGTTCCTCAATAACGAAACATTTTCTCTCACTCTCGAACCAGAATTCCGGAGTACAGGAAAGACACACAGCTCGAAGCACATGGGAGTGGTCAAATGATCATTTATATAACAGCCGATTTCCAGATCTTCCCGGGATGAGCCCCGCAGACGGTCCCTCGTGGATGTAAAGCCTTGCGAAGCAGCTCTCATATATAGAGCCTCTTTCCGGACTCTCCCGAGGACCGTCTGACTATGAGACGACCAAACTACTTCGCGACAATTTCTGACCCCCTCTCTCGTTCACGAGGACGACATGATATCTGAGTGAGGGACGCGTGGAGGCCATTGGGCGCTCCTCGAACCATATTATGTTCTCGGAAATTGATTCTGACTTCCTTCAACGGACGCATCTTTTGTGTGATGATTAATTCAGTACAGGGAGCGAACCAGACATATCGCTTCACATTTTCCATATTTGGACAGAGAAGGTGAAAACACGTGACACATCCCAGTTTTCGGTTCTGAAGCTTTAGGTATTCGGATTGCCAGTGTACATACTGCATCCACAAGCAAAGAAATGATTTACACATACAGCGCAGAGACCGCGTCGTACAACATCTCAGACACGTCGTTTTTTGATACAAGTTTTGTCTCCTTTTCGCTAGCGCAACGACGCGCTCACCGCACGCCATCTGGATCCAAGTCAGTCGCAAACCGGCCCTCTGAGTATCCCGGGCTCGTTGGCGCCCCACCGACCACCCCGACCTTCCCCAGCCGCCCGTAGTCAAAGTCCGATTGCATCGGGCTCCCATCATCGTGGAACGCCTGCGAGTCGCGCCCCCCATTCGTATACGCGCTGATGTAGTCAAACGAGTCGTCGTCCTGCTGCTGCTGCTGCAGTGGTGGTGGCGGCTGCTGGGGCGTCGGGTCCCTGAGCGTCGACCCCGTGCGCTGCTGTGGGTACGGGCTAGCCGGCAGCCGCTTCTTGAACGCGAGCGGGCTCGTGTCCGCAACGTCGCCCGACGCGGTCTTCTGCGGCCGCCGGAAGGCCGCGGCGGAGATTGTGCGCGCGCCGGGCGGAACCTGTGAGTTCAGCGAGGACGTCGAGCGGTTTGCCGTCGGCGCGCGGTACGGCGCCTCGAGGCGCGGGGACGCTGGACTGAGCGGTACGTCAGCTGGCGGGGCGGGAGTGACCGCCCAAGAGGGCGTGGTGTGGTGCGAGGGAACGAAGGGAGCGGGTTGCGCGGGGGCATCCCATGAGGGTGTACTATGGTGGCCAGCACCGGGGGGAAGCGACATGTTGTCGAGTGTGGCCTTGCGGGTGAAGGGCGCGGAGGGAGGGATCAATGGAGATGGCTCGCGGTTTGCGGGTGGTGGCGGCGGGGCATACTGGTTCGGGGGCGGCGGCGCGTATTGGCTTTGAGGCGGCGGCGGCGCGTACTGGCTTTGGGGCGGCGGCGGCGGGTATTGACTTTGGGGCGGGGACGTCGTATATTCGCGGTTGGGGGGCGACGAGGTATACTCCCGGGTGGGGGACAGCGGAGGAGCATACTGGCTCTGCGGCGAAGGTGCATAGTCCTGGCCTTTGGGCGGAGAGCCATACTGGTCGCGAGTAGGAGCGGGGTTCTCGCGGCTCGGGGATGTCTTCGGGGACGTCTGGGCGAACTCCCACCCGCCTTCACCCTGCACCTGCACTTGCGGCGGCGGGGCCGGGAGCGGCGGGCTGAAGTTCAGGGCGTCGAGTTCCCGGCTGACCTCCCGGGCCGCCGCGGCGTTTAGCGCGCGCTCGTCCTCGATAGGGTCCATCGTGGGGGGAGGCACGCGTCGGCTACGGCTTGTGCTCGTCGAGGACGAGTCTTCGCGCTTCATGTATGGCGGTTCTGCACATGTCCTCAATCAGCAACACGCATGTATTTGAAAACAGGGACACTCACCCGGCTCGGCGAAGACGCTATCATCCCCAAAGCGCACATGCTTGGACAGCCGCGCCGCGCGCTCCCGCTCGCCCTCCTCCGAGTGCTCGTCACCCATGCTCATATACGCGAGGCCAATATTCTCGGACACCGACGACTGTCTGTCCCCCCCGCCCTCCTCGACCGTAAGCGCACTAGGATTGCGCATCCCACTTCCGGGGCCGTTCCCGACCCATACGCCTCCAACGACAGGCGCCGCCGCTCCAGGGGGCGGGCCCGACGGCACCGACCCCCCGCCAGAGTAGTCATACACCTGCGAATGCGACGTCGGCTCGAAGTCGCGGTATTCGGGCGCCGGTTCCTCCTCCCGCTGCTGCCTCTCCCGCTCCCGCTCCCGTTCGCGTTCCCTCTCCTGCTGCTTCGACGAGAACGGCGATCCAGGCTGCGAGAACTGCGATCCGGGCTGCGAGCCACCCTGCTGCGAGAACTGCGGGCCTGAGCCCTGCGCGCGGCCCCCTCCAAACTCCCCCGCATCGAGCACCGCCGCCATAAAGTCGCTCCCGCTCGTGTCCTTGCGCCCTACGAGCCCGATCGACGGCGTGTCTACCGCTGGCGGCGCGCTGTCGTCGCGCAGGGAGTATCCGCGTCCGCGCACGGGGAACGTCGCGAAGCGCCCGCCGCCCGGGCCCTCGGGCCCCCCGTCGGCGCCGACGCCCGTGCTGCTCAGCCCCACGGCACCATCATCGCGCGCCTCCGCGTCCGGCGGGGGGGGAGCCGTCCCGCCTGGCGAGCCACCGTACGTGCCCCCTTGCCCCGACGGAGAGTACGTGCCGCCCGGCGCCGATGTGGAGTACGTGCCACTCGGCGTCGACCCGGGGTAGGTCCCTCCCGGCGCCGCGCCGGGGTAGGGCGCTCCCGGCGGCGCGTACGTGTTGGACGAATACGCCCCGCCCACGCTGGAGGCGTACCCGCTTTGCGACGACGCGTACGTGCCACCTGGTGAGAAGGCCCCGCCCGGCGACGACCCGCCGTCCATCAGCCCCGTGCCGACGTCCGGCGGCGGAAGGAAGCCCGACCCAGGGGCCGCCTCGTACGGGCTCCGTCCCTCCATGCCGCTCATCCCCGTGTTATTTACGCTGATGCTCCCCATCCCCGTGTTGTTTACGCTGAGGCTTCCAAATCCCGAGTCGAAGTCCGTGTTCACGCGCGGCGGCACGTTGAGGCCGCCGCCGGACGAAGCCGAAAGCGGTGAGAAGACGATCTCGTTCACGCAGCGGTCCGCTTCGGCGACGCGCTGCTCCGTTCGCTGGTGCCCGAGGTACATCGCGCGCGCCAGGCCCGGGGGCGTCGTCTCTTCCGAGATTTCCTTCAAGCATAGTAATCAGCATCGGGAAGGAGTATCCAGAGGAGGAGAGGTAAACTCACAGCGATAACTTCGCGCCCGACTTCGGCGACAACGCACCCCTTCTCGCAGCACTCCATCAGCCCACCGAACTTGAGCCCCATGAACGAGCGCGCGCTGCTCCGCTTGAAGTCCCCGAGCGCGGCCTCCTCGTTCATGATCTCGCCTGGGGACACGTCAGTACATGCAGCACGAAATGAGAATAGAATTAGAATTAGAGACGAAAGCCCGACATAGAGGACAAGAATCGATCCCGCAAAAGCAGAAAACAGCGCTCACCATCCATCCCGCGGATCTGTGCCTGCTGCTGGTTAAGCAGGTCCGTCTGTGCGGCGAGGTTCTTGTGCTCGGGCCCCATCTTATTGAGCTTCTTCTCCGTGCTGTCCGCGCGCGCGAGCGCAGCCTTGCGCCGACGCTTCAGCTCATCAAGCGCTTCCTCACGAGTACGGATGGCTTTGAGGTGCTGGGAAGAGAGCGGAGTTAGTATGGGTGGAGGAGAAAGAGGTGAGAAGGGCGGGAATCCTGGCACACAGCGCGTGCAAGGGCATTGGGGGCGTAGCGCCGTGTTTAGCGCCGGTCAGGGCGACGTGGATTTGTCAGGGAAGAATAACCGGAGAGCGGCACACGACACCCATAAACTGCCAGACGCAGACGCAGCAGGAAAGAATAGCCACCCAGCACGGTTTCGTATAGTGGGGAGCTCATCGAGCAAGCGCCATATCCCGTCGCGGCAAAACGATATTGAGCGTCAAGCGCACACGAGGGCAACACTCATGAGCCCGGCGGGCTCGCTTCGCAAGCCGTAATGTCAAATAGGGTCCATGGACACCGCACCTAGGCCGTGCCGCTGCCATCACATGCTTGACGGGTCACACGACCGCCGACGACCCGCGTGTCGAGGCCCAGCAACGACGGCCCATCGCCCGACGACCAGCCTCCCTCAGGCCTGGCCTGGCACGCTCCCGCCAAGCGGCGCGGCGATTCATGTCATTGGCAGCCGGGTGATGGTGATAGATGAAGGCACGAGCCAAATGTGGCGTAAGACATGGCGTGCCAGTGTCGCGCCCGTCCTCCTGCTCCCGGGATCGTCGCAGCTCCCACCGGGAGCATGAAGCACCAAGGGAAAGTGAATAGAAACGGAAAGGATTAACGTACATCGCGAATTGCATGCTCACGCGTAGCGTAACCAGACAGCGCCGCCGAGAAATGGGCAAGAATCGTGGTGGATGCGCCTAGAATGTCCTGGTGTAAATAGACTCGTCAGCTGTGAGCGCAGGATCCGCGGTGAATCACGCACGCCGAGATCGTCTCCTTCGCCCGCACCCCACACCCGTAGCGCCTCACCCGCTTTCGAGAAGTCTACACTGAGTTTCTGCAACCTGTGAACACCCAAGGAGCGTATTTCCGTCAGATTTTGCGAGACTAGGACCCAGAGGACGCTGCGCACGATACAAGGACGACCTTCTCTGCTGTGATGAGGTCCTGGAGCGGCCGGAGATCTTTGTTTCCAGACAGGGCCGGAATAGTTGTGTTGTGCGCGATCTTTGTCGCCGCACTCTTGAACATGGTGGCCAAGAGGAAAGGGTATTTGTGTACTCAGCCTGAGCCTGCCGCAGGAGTAAATGACGAAGGCACAGCCTCGTTCGGCAACGGCACCCGATGCCAAATTTGCCAAATTCGCTCAATTAAGCGCCGCGACTAGTCCGCTCAAAGCCCGCCGCAGTCCAACATACGTCTTTCGATCTCTGATTTGAACCATGGACAAAGTCTCCACGTTCCTAAACCATTGCTTTTGGTTTTCTGAATTTTTTTACCGCCAGGAGCCAAATTTATCCCATGCTGCGGATGGTCAAAAATAGGGCGGTCATGTAGTCTGGCCGCGACGTGGATGCAAGACAGATCGCCGAGCTGTCTCATGTAATTTTAAAGGATCCACTCTCTCTGTGACCTAAAATATCCCTCGCCAATTATTTTGCTTCATCAACTCGCATCAATCCAAAGAAAAATACATTCGAGACTTGTTCGAGACAGCTATTTTTGCATCTGTTCCTAGGCCTGAGCTCTAATCCTATCATCGGACAATTCTCATCGCCGTATACATAGTCCCGGCAGGGAGATCCTGCTATTCAGCAAGCCTCTGATTTGTAGGGTCAGATCTGATGGCGAAGAGGTGTCGGGATGTGTCGGGATGCGTTCGGCGCGCGTTTGAAGAGTTAAAAAATGCATAATCCTGTACGTCACCTGCGCTCCCGAATCTCATTACTCGCCTGGACTACCAAATCGCAGGATTTGAACTGGCTCGAGACCAATTGCGCAGAAAATGGGGGGTTTCTTTGAGGGGGAATTTTGTGTCTAGGACATATGGTAGGCATAGAAACTGTAGCAAATCTGTCATGCACACAGGAATTTGAGTAATTTCAACTCACCTGACAACATCGCCGAAACGTAAAGATTCAGCAGAATGGCGCTGAGACTGTGCCTGAGATCTACAGCCTTAAAAGTGGCGAGCTCGTCGAGGGTTCAAAAGTTGTGGTGTAGTACATGTATAGCCGTATGTTACTGTCGCTACAACTGGGCACGTTCCGAAAGGGGACCTAGCTGAGCAATATTATTATCCTGAGTCTTATCCTAACAGCTTCAGCCGGAGTCAGGCTGAAACTTTCGGGTTCATCGACGTTGTCAGCTCGGCCGAGATTACTTCTTTTCCAGGGTGATGTATGCAAGTAGACGTTGGTAGTAGGCAAACTCGAAACTTTGCGAACCACGCGAGGTGGATGCAAAGCGGATAAATCCGCGGTATACTTCGGGGTTTTGACACTTTGCTTATGACGGTTCGTTTGTACAAAAATTGATTTCGCACGCGCGCGTATCATTTAGCGCGCGCGCGACCCAAAACGCGCGCGCGCACAGGTCCATTCAAATTATACACTGCTACATAGTAAGTATTGAGTAAGTGGATCCCACGGTCAACCGCGGACTGCATCAGCAGGAAAAATTGCGCGTACACACTATTCAAAGTAACAGAGAGGTCTACGTGCACTGCGCAGAGGAATACCAGCGTAAGCGATTCCCTGGTACCCCTCGTCCCTTACCTCCTGTCGTAAATTCTTTTTAAACCCTTTTCAAGGTCATCCGCGTTGCGGGCTCCATCGAGAACACGATGAAGGTAAGGCTCAAACCGCGAGGGCTGACCGTGAGGCGCGGCTGCAATCCCATGTGGGAGATATTCAAGAGTCGAGGGGTTTCCCAGCTTTCACTGGTGAACGAAGAGAGTGTAGGGAGCGACAAGACAGGAAAAGATGGAATGATGGTAAGCACTGCCACCTGTTCCGATCTTCGCCTATCGTGGGAGTGTTTGTTCTTGCTTCCACGCCAGAGCCACGTCCCCCATCTTCTTCTGCTACGACCGTCGACCAGCATCCACCGATGGTCGGCCTGTATTGGCTTCCTTCGGTGGCCACTGCTTATCCCATTCCTCCCTCCCCTCCCCTCGCCCTCACCTCGCGGTCTCTGCACCTTCTTTGGTTTCTTTGTCTGGTTCCTTGTCCACTCGAGACAAACGGACGGCAGAGCAAGCTTGGATGGAATTGACCCGAGGAGCCACCAAGGAGCCTCGGATCTGCGGCTGCAGGAGCTTCTGAGGTAGATAACAGTAGATAAGCGTAGTAACGTTATGTATGTAGTGGTTTGGTCGCGCGCGCGCGCTGATGTCGTGCGCGCGCGCAAATTAATATTTGTACAAACGAACCGTCATATTGCTTGTACGTGCTTGTGCGCGCTCGCACGCGCTCGTACTCGAATAAACAAGCGTCCAAAGACCGCGCGACCGCGAGACTGCGAGTTATGTCTGAAAACCCGCAAGAGCATCAAAAAAAAAATTCGGGACGTACTCCATTGGCATCTAGCCATCATTTCGGCACTTTTATTTTTTCGACGCGAGACAAACGAGACCTCAAAGAACTAAAGTCGGCAAGAGTTTTGTCATCTTGCTGATGTAGTGAGGCCGTAGCCGCTATGTGACGTAAGTAAGGTCGTAAATGAAAGGCATAGGAAGAGAGAGAAAGAAAGAAAGAATCTACAGAGAAAATCTACCGGGCGTCATCGTCCTTCGGGTGCACTACGAGTTTGAAGTCGACGTACACGACCTGGAATCGGCCAGTGAGCTGGATGTACCCTAAGAGGTAAGTACGGGAGGAGTTTGGGGATTTGAACTGACTCGAGACCACTTGCGCAGAAAATGGTTTAAACTGGCAGGGAGAATTCGGAAACAAAACTGAATTTCTGAGGGGACACTGGCGATATTCCGCCAAAGTAGCTTGGAGCCCGTATGAGTTTTCTACTAGGTTCCTAGATGCTTACAGACAATTGAACCTTATTAACCTCTGGCTAGTTTGTCTAGACTCTAGAGCGCACAGCCTCCTTCGGCAATCGCCGATGACTTGAAATTATTATTCTCTTCTTTTGCTCTCTTCCCGAACCGCGGCCGACTGTCCCGATGCCTTTCTCGAGGCGGGGCCTGTCGTCTACCGCTCTGGCTGGTCGTCAGCTCCGAGTCCGCTTTTTCGCCACGGCCCCTTCTGAGCCCTTGAGCCAAGCACTGATCGAGAAGCTGCGCCGCAATAAGTTGGAAGAGATCTACCAGGTGTTCAAGACCATGGAGAAGGGTACACCTGAGTACACCGAGCTGGCTGTCTCTGGTCGTGTTTGGGGGGAGTACGCACGGCCTGGAAACATCGCAGAGTTCCTTAGGGTGCAGGACGAGCTGAAAGACTGGCTCAAAGATCTCGACGAGCTGCGTCAAGCAGCCGTACGCAAGACAGCCTTGTCGATCATGGCTACCACCCTCACTTCGGCCGTGGCTCACCAAAGCGTCGCCTTCGAAGGTAATCCTCTTACTATCGGAGACACCAGTGTCGTGCGAGACCGCCTCTTTGGCAAAATGGACACGTCGCCCCATGGGTGAGTGGCTAACAAAGCAACCAAATCCCCATTTCTTATGCTGCTTCCCTTTCTCAGCCCGCTGTCGAAACCACTGCAGGCCCTTGGCTCAGTGACGCTCCCTCCGCCAGAGGAGCTGCTTCCAAACAAAGACCCCAGCGCCGTTGCCGAGTTGCGCAACCAGCTATTCCTATCCCATTATCTCGCCGAGAACGCCACGCGCATAGCTTCCTCGCCGGACTTTGCCCAACCAGACTTGCACGACATCCAAACCATGTCGTCGGTGCTGCTGCGCGGAACCGCGGCCGAGAAGTTGTACGAGAACTCCTGGGGTCCGAAGCTTCCGCTGGGCGCATTCAGAGGCGTGCCCATTCAGGTCCGCTCGCCATCTTTCCCGTGAGTCAAGCACCGCTTCTACAGCAAATCTAGTCCGCTAAGATTGCTCTTGCACCACCTAGTTCCCAGATGAGGTGCCGGCCTTGATGGAGCGTCTTCTCTTGTGGCGTCAAGAAACCCACGCGCAGGCTGCTCTCCACCCGCTCATCTTTGCAGCGAGATACGAGACACATTTCACGGCCATTCACCCCTTTCTGGACGGCAACGGTCGAGTCGGCCGTTTTCTGGCCGGTTTCTACCTCGTTCAGAACGGCTTCCTTGCGACCTCCTACCACAACCTCGATCGGCAAGGCTACTTGCATGCCGTGGGCGAGGTTCACGAAGGCCGCCCGGATTCTCTTTGCTGGTCGATGTTGGAAGCACAAAGGGACACTTTGATTACTTTCCTCAGCGCCACCTACTGACGAGGCGAGCCACAACGTTCCGGCAGTGCCGCCATGGCAAGGCAAACTCCGCAGGACAACACCGAGCGACGGCGGAGAATGTCAGACTCGGAGGAGTGAGTGCACATGGCCAGATGTGAGAGTGGCGAATTGTAATTGTTGAAGAGAGGGATCACCAGTGCGGCTACAATGCCAAATTCATTGCAAATGTCTTTGTCTGCGGAGTCTTTGAAGTGTCGAACCGGCCTGTCAACCCCAAGTCAACCCTGAGAAATTATTTTTGAGGATGCGGAAAGATCCGGCTCGACGTCGGACTTACCGGAGCGCTGGCGCCACTTGAACCAACGACGACGCGGGCGGAACGCGACATAACGGATTTCACCCTCCTATAGATGGATTCTAGTTCTTGCACTCATAAAGGCCGCCTATGGTTTCCGACCACTGGCAAGCTCAACTGTACAACTGCAAGTGGTTTAAATTAATAAACACCAGCGTGTACATGAATAATAGGTCCTACAATAGCGATAGTCGTACAATAATGACAGTGTTTGAATAGATGCCCGGATAATGAAAGCATTCCGGGTATAGGGGACGGACGGAAGATGGTATTTATGCACACAGCAAACCGTCCGAGACGCGAATAAACTAAAACCCTAAGAACCAGGCCCGGAAATCCCATGAGGAATGAGCATCAGAGCGCCAAAACGACTCCCCCTCGTTACGTGCGGAGCGTCGCACACACTCTCCTTGCGCGAGCGTGTATCCGGGGTGACACGAATCTGGAGATGTTAATTAGCATCCGAATCGGTCGAAGCGGGCGTAGAAGAACGCACAGACGTCGCACGTTCCCGAAACGCACGCTGCACCCCGTACCCCGGGGTAGTCGCCGCACGCTATCCCCTCCCCTGTCGATACACATCCACCACAATTGTCGAGATCCAGGTCGAGGCTCACGCACTCGAAGTCGAGTTTGCCTACTGGGCAGGCGCTTGTGCCGGCAGGACACTGTCATGGTGGAACTTTACCCACCGCTCAATTTACTGAAATCAATCACGACGTACCACCTCCGTACCCAACGAATTTTGCTCGTTTGCGTCGGAAGTGCTACACTCAGTCTGTAATATATTATATCATGAGCAATGGAAACGTAGAATCGAACGAGCAGCCAACGCACCATACACACACCCTCGCTTGGTCTCGCACTGCATCCAGAGCGAAAGGTTCCCTGCATGAAATCGTTTACTCCAGCGGAACCCAGGAGCATCGGAAGAACCAACCATAGCCCCGTTATGCCGCCTACATTCGCACTTCTGCATTATTCGGAATCAGGGTTGCTCGATGGACTAGTAAGCGGACGGATTTGTACATACCTCAGTCCTAGAGTAAACGAGGGCACCGGAGGAGCATGGGTTTGTGCTCGCCCCTGCCGCTTCCACGGCAAGAACCGCAACAAGAAAGGCAGTGAGCAGGCGCAGCATCTTGACGAGGATGGGGGACGACAAGATGGGATGAGGTACGAGGCACCCCTAAGTACTGAATAGTGACAAGAACAAGGGCGTATCGTACTCCTCTGCCGGTTGCAATTGTTCCGGACAGGCGAACATATGCGGCGACAAGCCCCTGTAGTATTTGAAGCAGGTCCGAGCCCCGGTAGGGGATTCCGGGGCCCGTCGCAGAAACCAACGTTTGTGGAGGAGTCCAAGTTGAACGAACATCAGGAGAAATTGACTTCGTATGTGCTCTGGGTAGCTCCAGCTGGCAGCTACGCTGCATAGCAGTAGCCAGGGCACGCCTTGAAGCTTGAAGCTTGAAGGCTTTGAATTTTCAGCTGGTCTTGAGAGCTTGAGCCCCAGAATGCCCCAGAGTTCATTCAAGGAATATGCTGTGACTTGCGAGTCCCGGGCCCGACTGCCGTCATCGCGCCGGCAATTGCCGACGGCGACGTCTTGCCTTACCTTGTTCCTGACCACACTGTACCGTGGATCCACCCACCATCCACTTTAAGCTCCGTGTCAGATACTTTCTTGCACACTGTACCAGCATCAAGATGTCTGAAATTGACTCCTAGACGCAAAAGTATATGTAATCCTCCATTCTGGTGGCGCCGACGCGGTGGCGTCAGTTTCGCAATTGCAGTAGAAACCAACCCTTGTCGTAGCTTGCTCGCGGTTCATGTTTTCCGTTTTAAATCTAACGGTTGTCGGACAGATTTTACAGTCGTTTGCCAGTTAGTACTAGTGACTTCCCACCCGCGCGATACCACTGGCACATCGGAATATGTAGCCAACCAAGCGGTCATGCACGCCACTGGTCAAGCTGGCCGCCATCGAACAGGATGCTTCGAAACTCGTCCGCTTTGATGTGATCCCTGTCGTGAAATCAGTAGTAGAGACACCGCATCTGCGCGCGGTCTTTCGATGAACGATAGTTATCGAACAGCCGTAAGTTCTCGTCGGATCGGACATACCTATATATAAAACCATGCTAATGTGCGATATCCTAGTGTGCGACTGTCTCTGTCTCGTCTCGACCGTCACCGCTGAGGCCGGCAAGTTATTTTTATAGTCATCGCCGGCGATTTCTAACAGAATAGAATTTCTTCCCAGGACCTGTGCCGCCGGTGTAAGTAAATATTCACAATTTTAGCTCACGGATTGACTCGTGCTTTCAGTCCTCCCTCGTAAGCGATCGTTGCGAGCTACACGCACGCGGTTTCCTCCTTCGTCTGTCCATCTCTCGCGTGGTTCGATTCCATGTGCATGCTTACTCTCGATTTGAATACACCGCAGTTCCACCGGGATCGCCTGCCCTGATCATGATGGTATGATTCGACATATTCAACTCTATTCAACTTCACATGGAACACTCACATTGATTTCATGCTCTGGCAAGTGTTTGAGATTAACCGCTCTTGTGTGGCAATGCATGCCGGACTTCCCGTGATGTGCGGAAGATCATTTTCACTCAATGCAAGTTCCAATGATAAATCAATGACGGAAATCCGCCGCTACATGCGCAGGAAGGTGGTTCATAGTCTGGAATAACACGAAATTAATAAACACCGACCTAATCTCCGACCCGACTCTCACAGCGCGCTTCTTGGTTGGCATGTAGATCCGTATCTCCAACGCTAACAGTGTTCGTGCGATCGTTGTGTGGTTCTTCGACCACGTTCTGTTGGTTGACCCAGAATCGTAACGACTACCCATCATACCTCTCCTGGTGCAAAGATGGTGGATAGAACATGAGATCGGTATGCGTATATCCCATCCCCGTCGAACCCGACACTGCCGTGATGATGATCTGCGCGATAGGCTGTCGCCACGAGCAACGTGGATCACGTCAGTGGGAAATGGCTTTAATGTCGAGGCCTTTCCCTGCTAATGAGTGGCGACCTGAGAAATCCCCAGCTGTATCATGGCTGAGTCGACCCGGACAGGTGAGTCTGTGTTTTATTTTCTTTGTTGCCCGCCTGACTGCCCGGCGACAGGTTGGTGTGAGTGACCTTCAATAGTCCAACAGGAAAGCGAACCGCTGAATCTCATCGCAGTCACATCCACGACTTTCCAAGCGGATAGCAGTCCAAGACCTGCTCGGATTTGTCCAAAGTGTAACCGAATTGGTAAGGCTCGAAATCGGAGGAAATCTGTGACTCAAACCTTCTAGGTTCGGTGTCGACTGCGAAAGCCCAGAAACTGTTCATCTCTTTTATTCCCGTCAAGTCCCAGACGGTTTGGCGCTGCAAAAAATGTGGGTGGAATACTCCTGTTACCGCACAGTAAGTATATGCTGGCACTCTCAACGGCAGATTCTGATTATTTCCAGCTGGGAGCCTGCGGTGTCCAACTCGATAGGTGCTGGGCGACCTTCGGTTTCCCACGAGGTTAACCCAATGTATCGCATGGCCGAGGGTTGGTATCGTCCGCCCTCCCATATATTCGCGGGGCATCCGGAACAGACACCCCCCATCCAGCTAGGTCAGTAGGTTGTGGCTTTACGGCGCGGCCATGAGACGAACATTGGATTATGATGAAAATGTGCAACTCTGTGTATCACCACTTGTAACTGTATATGTAAGTAGGAATATCATAAGGATATGAATGAGCAACGACCGAAGAAGGGAAATGATACATAGGATACACACATGCGGGCCCTATTGTGCCATATCCACATACGCCCGCCGGACGTCCATCACAAACACAAAAGGATCTTTTAAGTCGTGGAGGCGTCGGACCAAGATCGGGAGTGTAGACAGTGACGGGCTGGACGTGAGAACTGGAGGTCGAATAAATTTCGGGTGGTGCGTACCGTTTTTAGGGACCGCCGGAAACATCGAGCGCGAATGTGAACTCGGGATGGATTGTATGGAGCTAATTCCGACACTCGGACGAGTAGTTAATCCCTATCCACGCCCTCGACCACGCACGAAAGGGGCCCTGAAGTGGGTCGGCTTCGCAAGAGAGCTGAGATTTTCTCGTTCCTTGTTCTTCTCTATTTTCTGGTGATCCAAGCGGCATCGGATTGAAACACTGACCTCGCTCGAGGTTGGCAGCTATTGCACCATAATGCTCAATCTGAGTGTCGATTGCGGCACATTTATGGCGAAGGGTAGCCAGTTGCCTCTGGAACGCAGCAGCCCTGATCTCGGCTTCTTTTCTTTCCTCTTGCTCTCTCTGGAAGTCTGAGAGGTAGATACTGGATCAGCGCCGCCACGGAAAAGGATGAGTGTATGCCAGATACAAGCCGAATCTCTTGTATTTTCCTTGCAGCGATTAGTCCCCGCCTCCACATTACTTATTCTTTCGAGAGTCCTCTTCTTCTCCGCAGCTTGTGTAGCGCGTTTGTAGGCAGTTGTTGTTTTGGTAGTTGCCGACAGCCTTGAGGAAGTTGCGGGTCGATGTTTCATAGGACTGGACCCTGAGGTCTATGTGAGAATTCTGCTCCGCGAGAATGGCCGAAAGGCCGATCTAAGGGACGCGAATTACGTGGGTCACGGCGGTTGCTGAGAGAACGCGTGTGGTTGTGTATAAGCCTGTGTACGCGTGCTTCCGAGTTAGGCGTCCGGCCCGAGTTCCAAGCCCGAAGTTCAACTTAAGCTGTGTTTCGCTCAAACGCAAGTTTCGCAGAAGAAACTGACGCAAGGAACTTCTTGAAGTTTCTTGATGTTTCAGAATGCAGATGTCTTTTCATTCTGGGCTGAAGTTTGGATTCAGTCCATGTTTTGAGGCGAATTGTGGGGTGCCCTGTTCATTGCAAGCCAACATCAAAGCTGATTTAAGATAGGACTAGTCAAAATAAGTCCCTCCATTGACTGAAATCTGACCAGGAAATTAAGGTCAGTAAAATTTACGCTGTTCACAGGTGCTTACGGATTGTCCTACGAGAATGAAGCTCATTAGCTTCAGTGCACTGGGGTGGAATTATCACATTTACCTGTGATGAACTGTGATTCCTTTGAAGCAAGGAAAGAGACGATATTGGCGATATCGGTCGGAGAACTGCGTTCAAGATCAATATGGCAATTATTGAAGCAGGATTTTCAAAATCACCCTATGGTGCCCAGCGGCGACTGGCTTTTGTACTATGGAGGCCTTAGTAGGGGAGGCAAATGAAGAAAATGATAAGAAACGCATTACCCTGTCGGTAATAACCTGGTACGGGGTCTGCGCCGTTGCAACATCTTTTACTGAGGAACCAACCAGTGGGAGAACACTCTTTTAAACGAGCTACTGTACTCACGCATGTCGGTATCAATTGCTCCAGGTGCATATGCATTGACGGTGATTCCGTGGGGACCGAATTCCAGAGCTAATGCCATTAATTGAGTTAATGGATCTAGAGAAACCCGCTTACCAGCAGCCTGGGTGAGCCCTCGTACTGCAAACTTCGATGCAGTATATGCAAAATTGAATGCAGAGCCTGGTCAGTCACCATCAGTACTCCGATATATGTGCTAGCATTTGCGGAATTGTGACCTTGCTTTCCGAGGACAGAAGAAGCGCCAACAATTCTCCCCCCGTTGCCTTGCTTGATCATTTGCATTCCGGCGTACTTGTAGGACAGGAAGGTGCCCTTCGCATTGACGCCCATTACATGATCCCACTTGGCCATGGTCACTGCAAGTACGTCAATGATCCATGGGTGTGCTTTCAACGAGAAGGTCTCTCACTCTCGGCAATGGGGATGTTTCCCGCAATTCCGGCGTTCGCCACCATCTGCAGACTACTCAGTTCAATGTGATGGGGGAAAAAGAAATGCTACGCACAACTTCAAGGTGGCCATATATGCTCACCACTTCTTCAACCATCCCTCGGACCTGGTCTTCCAGCGCGACATCCGCCAAATGTGCAGAACTAGCTCTTCCTTTCGCTTTGATTTCGTCAACCACCATAGCAAGGGCCTTGGAATTGCTAGGGATGTCGTTGACGGCGACATCAAAGCCGTCGTCCGCTAAACGGAGTGCGATAGCCTTCCCTATCCCGCGGGCTGAGCACTGGCCGTTAGGATTTGCCCAATTATTGCGTAGAGTCCTCCTACCGGCGCCGGTTACTAACGCAGTTCCTTTGGCTGACATTGGGGTGGGGACGATTCGGATTGAGGTAGAGATAGGTCTGGCTTTGGTTGCCGAAGACAACAGCTCTCACGAGGTCTCAGGATTCACACCATCATATGCTCAACCGACAGAACATGACGTCGCGGGACCGGAACACCGTGAAGCCTAAGTGAAAGCAGGAATAGTGTTCAGTCTCAGGTAGGCCGGGGATTGGTGAACAAGATCATTGAAACTCCTAGGCGTCCGGAGATACTAAGAAGGTTAGGGCACAACACATTAAGCCTTGGCCGGGCCTCCGTCAGAATGCAAGGGTAACGGAAGAGATCGTGCGTCACGCACCTGCCATGCACAATGCCGGTGATATCTTCCGGAGTTCCGAGCTCTTCGTATCTTCAAACAACGGTCCACAGTAGTCCAGCCTGTTCGAGGCCATAATCCAAGCTCTCTTCGTTCAAAACTTATTCTCCAGTGCCAGAAGTTGGAAACTTGGAAGTCGTTCCATGCCATGAATGGCACGATGAATCCGATTGATGTTGGAATAAAAAAATGAAGGGGTTGGTGGTCACATCCACTTTTCATCAAGCCTAGAGGCCAGCGGAAGCTCTGAGCATTTTTTTTTGTGGCGCAGGGAGAGGCAATGTCATCTGATCATCCGTCACCTGATCGTCCAAACAGCTACTTACAACTGTGCCTTGTCTTGGTTCATGTCGGCTGCAAAACCTACCAAAGCCGTTAGCGTGTAAACTCGGTCTGACTCGTGTCCTCGACTTGCGACCACTTGCGTGTGCAACGCAGTAGCTGGCGCTGAATTCCAATGTCGGATCCTTATCTCGAAACCTCTGACCGCGAAACGGCCTTCGAGTCCCATGAGAGCGACGCAGAAAACCTCTATGACGCGATTGAAATCCTCAAGGAGAGCAAGGGTCAATATCTGATAAAATGGGATGGCGTTGATTCAAACGGCAGACCTTGGCCGGACAGCTGGGCGAACAAGCGCGACTGCACGGATGACATGGTGGCGGCATGGAAGCTGAAGAAGGCAGAGAAAAAAAAGAAGGCACAGGAGCGGAAGGGTACGTGTTGTAATTCTCCTTGCTGAGTTGGATATTCATGATTCACAAGCGAATAAAAAATTGACCAGGACGCGTAATTCGGCGGTCTCCAAAGTATCAGAAGGTTCCAAGGCGTCTACATCTCGCCAAGGGACCTCAGCCGCTCCCAGCGCGCGCTCGTTGCGCTCCAGAACTGCCGTTCCCGCCGATCCACAGTATGACTCTGAACGAGAGTACGACTCGATATCGAGAACTCCGGGGAACATGAGGAAGCGTCGCCTCTCCAGAAGTCCCATTCTTTCTGCCGAGGACGACCCTCCCTCTGTGCGAATGGCTAAAAAGCCCAGACTAGAAGCGTCCGTCGAAACAAGTCCAGCCAGACCCCGCCGCGAACATAGCCGAGGCCCTCCCCCATATCCTCCCAAGAAACGCAGCGCGCTTCAGTCTGATGACGAAATGGTGACGGCTGTGCGACCCAGCGGAAAGGGCAAAGAAGTGGACCGCTCGAGCAAATCAACGGCAACGGCTCGTGGTCGTCCTGCCAAAAACACTTCGCTTATCCAGCGACAACGCGACACATTCCTCGAAGACGAGTACGATGATTTCGGGGACGAGACCCCCATGAAGAAACCGACGAGATCGCCTCTTCTCGCTACCCCCGTATCCGGTCCTCGCTTCTCCCTGGATCGCCCCGCCCCCCTGCCACTCACCGCGCAATCAAATATCCTCTCACCCGGCGGGCAAGCTCGCCTGGACCGATTTGACGATGAGCTCGCACGGCCCACCCAACCCCAGCAGAGCCAGAAGACCCCGCTTTTTTACCCGGCTAGCTCTGAAGAGCGCGACTTCTTGAGGCGTTCGCGCTCCCATTCATTATCCCCCACTCGCCAGTCGCGTTCGCGGTCACGCTCGCGCTCGCCCACCGCCTCGGATGACGGCACCCCCCCATCTCGCTCCCCTTCGCCGGCCCAACGGGTGCCTTCTCCGGTTATGTCTGACTATATGAATGCACCCAGTCCTCAGCGCTCGCCCTTTCCCACCCAGCGCTTGCTCTCTCCCGCCGCCTCAGATTCCACCCAGGCCCCCAGCCCCCCACCACAGCCGGCGCTCAAACGGCACATATCCGCGCGCCGCGCCGTGGAGGACTCCTACCGCGTCGGCGACGTGCCCGAGACGCAGTCCTCACCCGAGTCGCCGTCCCCGCCCCCGCCGCCTGCCGCCAGCCCCAAGAAGTCGCTCATCTCGAAAATGAAGCCGCGCTTCAAGGCATCAACGGCAGTGTCTCTGATATCGAGCCCTGCTGCGATGAACGCGGGTG
Source organism: Mycena vulgaris (assembly GCA_029204335.1). Lineage (NCBI taxonomy): Eukaryota > Fungi > Basidiomycota > Agaricomycetes > Agaricales > Mycenaceae > Mycena > Mycena vulgaris. The sequence goes on from JARGYA010000853.1 coordinate 30,425, forward strand.
GGAGGGAGATCGGGCCGATACCGATGATTACAGCGATGCAGTTCGTAGCGCGGCTACGGGAGGGACTGGATGGAGGAGAGGATGCGGATGTGGAGGACGTCGAGGAGCTGATGAGCAGCATCGAGCAGTTCAGCTCGCCGCTGAAGGGAAGTGGGAAGAAGAGCAGGCGACTGCCCGACGCGAAGGACAAGGGCAAGGGGCGGCAGCGAGAAGCGGTGGTAGAGGAGGAGGATGAGGATTCAGCACATGATCGCATGCTTGCGCGGGGCGTCGAGATGGCGGAAGCCGCGCAGGCGGAGCGCCGCACGCAGAAGGCGGCGTACGCGCGGCCGCAGTCGACCTTAAGTCAAATCCTCAAGGCGCGCATGCACGAGGGCGAAGGGATGAGCATGAGCCTGACGGAATCGGACATTCCCATGCCGACGGGAAACGGCGCGGGGAGGCTGCGATATAACCTCGAAGATCTGCGGCAGGAGGAGGAGGAGAATACCCAGGATGTCATGGCGTATTATCAGACCGCCGATGGGGCCAGTGCGGATGTTGGGCGTTCGGACGTGGAGCGTACAGCTAACGGGAACGGCGCGGCGGGTCCCTCGGACGCGGAGGAGTCGGTGGACGGTGGTGGGGATCGCTTGTACGATCAGAACAGGGATGGGGGAGAGGTCGAGGATCGCTCGGAGGGAGAGGATTCGGCGGACGGTGCTGGGGATCGCTCGGAAGACGGGGAACGAAATGGGGACGAGGCTGGGGCTCGCTCAGAAGCGCAGGACTCAGCGGGCGGTGTGTCTGAAGATCGGGACACTGACATCGACAGATCCTTGGATCTCGACGGCCCCGAGAGATCTGCATGGAACGAGGAACACGCATCCCAGCTCCTGCAGCAAACCCCCGCCCATTCCTCTCATTCGATGGAGAGCCTCGTGCGTCTTGCTTCGCTTTTCTGGGAGACTGTTATTAACCCAGACACGTATCAGATGTACCCGCCTGACGAAGAGCTGATGCCTGAGGTGCCCCCTGCCCCCGTCACCAACGGACACATCGCCCAACTTCCCAAGTCTAAGTCAAGGTCCACTTCGGCTCCTAGGAAGCCTATTGACGAGGACCTGGAGCTCCCGCCCACCGCCTCCACTCGTCACAACACCCCGGAGGCCAGTTCGATTCCTGCGGAAGTAGTGCGTACCCTGCTCTCTTTCAATCCGTTCTCAGACTCCTTCGCAGTCTGCTGACCCTCGCCATCTCGATGCTGCCATGTCGCTTCTGAATGTGAAATCTAATGAGAACCACCGGCTGGAGGCTCTGCTCGCGGAGGAGCGGAGGCTACTGGCAGCGGAACGGGCCAAAAACGTCGTGCTGCAGGAACGAGTCGATACGCTCGAGCTCCAGACTCCCTTGTCGACCAACAACTCCGACCTTGAAACCCGACTAAAGCTGGCAGAGGAGCTCCTTGCGGCAGCACTGCAGAGCAATGCTTCCGCGGAAACGGAGCGCGATGCGGCTAGGAGGGACCAGGCTTCCGCTGAATCACAACGGGAGGTCTTCCGCGAGTATTACGGCAAGGCATCGGCGTTCGCGGAGGAGAAAGCATCGGAAAACAGGGAGTTGGAGAAGCGGGTGAAGATCGCCGAGGAGGCGACCAAAGAAGGGCTTGCTACAATCAAAGCCACTTTCGACCTCCGTGAAGTCACCCTCAAATCGGAAACAAGGGACTGGCGGAACCAGGCCAACTTCTTGCGAGAGCAGGCTATCCGGACCAACGACCCTGAGCTTCGTCGACGGGCAGCTGAGCATCCCGAGCTTGTCCGCAAATACAGTCAACTGGTGGACCAAAACGACGACCTGAAGGAACGTCTCCAGTATAGCGAGGAGGATCTGCTCGTCAAACAGGACGAGATCGACCGGCTGGAAGGACGATTAACGGAGACGACCGAGGAACTCGAGAATTTGAAGGCGGGCAATTTAGCTGTCGATGGCGACTTTCAAGTACTTCGCTGTGGATGGCGGTCCGAGGCCACCAACGCCCCCTGTCCCGCTCTGTGTAGGACTAAAGAGGTACGCCCGTGGCGTTCGCTGCACTCCGTATCTAACCGAGTCTTTGCTGCACAGGACCTCGATTTGCACGCCTCCATGCATGTCAACAAGGCTTTGGTCGATCCTTTCCTTCATTTCGGAGTGCAATGATCTGCAAATATCTACTATGTTGTACTCTACGTTGGATGTACTCGTACTCTACTTTTTTATTTTTCCTTCTGCGTTGTTACTAACATTGTTACGTGCGTGACGATGTCACCATGTGACTTGACTCGCGCCTCGATCACGTTACCGGCGCATTGACCTCTTGCCCACAACCACCACGGCTCGCGTAAACGGCCTGGTGAGAACTCCTTCTCCATTTCCGGGGTCTTATACCAACTCGCCCTGCAATTTGAAGCCATAGATCGCATGAGTCCATCCGTAGCGGCGATGCGATACACCCTCCTCTTCCTCCTGGCCTTCTCCAGGCTCCAGCTCGCCCTAGCCTCTCTTTATCCAACCCATCCAACCGCCGACACGATGTTCGATGCTGGGATGCAGGTTCCAATCACGTGGATTGACACAAACCACCGGCCGCGATTCACAGAAGTGGGGTCGATGGAGATGGAGCTTCGCACCACCGAGGATGTATGTCTTCACACCGCGCTTTCCAGCTGTTCAGATCTCAATAATCCGCAGAGATATGTTGCAACCCTTGGAAAGGCGATATCCCCGATGTCTTTCACCCACAGTGTTCGTATTCCAGATAATATAATCGTCGAAGGACCTTAGTAAGTTTTCCAGCTCATTTGTCCGAATTATCATCCATATATATGCTCTCCAGCGTGATACTCTTCATCTGGATTCACCCGCCTATGACGATCTGGTCGGCTGATTTTGGCATCGCTCCCATCATCACCGACTCCGCTCTCCCCTACATTCCCCAGCTTGAGGATACCAATGCTACGCACCCGCGAATCACGCTCGTCCTCCCAACTGCTACGATCGTTAGCGAACTCGCCCCCACGCAAAAGTATGCGGCCGCAACGACTATCACGGCGAGCTCACTACCCGCAGGCGACGGAGGTGGCGCCGGTCTGAATCGCGTCCACTCATCCACCGGCAGCGCCAATCCCAAAGGCTCCAGTTTCCAAACCGCGAAATTCCGGCTAGTGTTCATCGTTTGGCCGGCTTTATTCGGCATGTCCATGGCAATGTGATCTCCCCTCGCCCGCTTCACTGTCTCGATCTGTACCACCAACCTAACATCAATGTATTCCTACCACCCACCATTCTGTATAACAACCTATAGCTATGTATCCCCTCGACTTGTGTGGTATTCCACCATCAGATTTATAGATCTTATTCCTTGATATTCTCCCTCAGAGGCCTGCTATGCTTTGGAGGGTCGCGAATTCGTTGCTCCCCGTCGCCTTGCACATCGCGTAAAATCTTGAATGGGAATTTTGAAGCAAGATGCTTGGCCTTCATCGTCGTCAGTGAAGATGAACCGTGCGACTAGCACAAATTCCCGACCTGTCGAATTCGACGATGCGTCCTTCCTCGAGCACCATGACCTGCAGGTCCCTGCGTTCATTACGAGTCCTTGCATGCTGAGATCACACTCACCTTATCGTAGTCAATGACGCTCCGCAGGCGATGAGCAATGGTCAGGACCGTACTCCCGTGGAATTTTCTGTGAGAAGATGAGCCTTTTTACCCGCCCTGTCCGCAACGACCGCTTACTCGCGGATTGTTAAACCAATCAATTCATCAGTGGCGTAGTCAACGCTTTAAGAATGATTCAGTACGTCTGTAAAATAGCCACTTGGGGAGAAAATGCCTTGCGGTGGCCTGGATATGGAATGTCAACTATAGCGTCTTGTGGGTCTCAGCATACCAGAAAGACATGCCTCGTCAATGATGAGCACCTTCGAATGCTTTAGAATCGCTCGCGCGATACAGAGCAGCTGTTTCTCCCTGTGATATAATTAGGACGCATAGAAAAAGTCCGACAAGGAGATAGATACCCCGCTGAAAAATTCCCTCCTTCTTGCGAGACCGGCCAGTCCAAGTTGTTGAACACAGATTCCCGGGTAGCACTGGATTTTTTTGAAGCGTCTGGGATTAGATGAACTTGACGAAGTGCTTCGACCTGCAGTGTGCATTAATTGGCGATGGACGTGATCGAGCGCAAGCGACCGACAATCTCGGCATCCTCATGCTCTTGGAAGACATCTAATGTCGACCGCAGGGTTCCGCTCATAAGAGTTGGATCCTCTGAAGAGTCAAGTTAGACGATGCTTCCACGCCATATGGTAAATTAGCTTGCGCGGAATAATGGTCAGGTTCCGACGGAGGTCTGTCAGGCCAAGTGAAGCGATGTCTATCCCATCGATAGATATTTTTCCTCTGCTTGCTTCGACAAACCGGAAGAACGAGAGTGAAAGGGTGCTCTTTCCAGAGCCAGTTCGCCCGACCACTCCGATCTAGACATAGATAAGGCTTAGGCCAGAACTCAAAGGTGGGGAAGAAATACCCTTTCGCCCGACGACACTTGGAAATTGATGTCATGGAGGACATCGGGTAAATCAGGCTAAGCGTTCTTGTGAGGACTGACGACAGATGGGAAAGATGTTTGAATACCGCGTAGCGGACGCTGAGGTCCTCGCATATAATCTCGCCTTTGGATGGCCACGTTGCTGGAGGACGGGGCTCGAGGATTTCTGGTGATTCGCGCACTAAGCCTGATGTTTCTTTCACGCGCTCTACTGCGACCTGAAGCGCCTGATTAAAGATCCCGTGTATCTCCATAGTATTTGAGACGTACTAGACACTGTTCCAAGCCAACAAAGGCTCTTACCTGTACAATGTTGGTTGAATGCTTTTACATGAACAAAACAAAACTTACGCAATACATCAACTGGAAACAAATAAGGTAAGTCGTGGTAAAGGCCGTTGACCGCAACTTACGTCCGCAGACACCATAGCTGCGAGACACCAGCGCCATTCCAGCGAGCGAAGGATCGATTGTAGGGGAAAGCAGAATGATAAGAGCTATCAAGGCCACGATGGTGCCGCCGAAAGTCATTGATAAAACTAGAGTACTCGATGGTCAGGCGTGTTGCGAACGATTGATTCCCCAAAAGATACCGGAGAACCAGCGATTCAGTCCATATTGCCAATGAGAAGCGCAGGAATTCTACAAATGTGAGTCTTGGAGGATAAAAAAAGGCGGAAATACATACCGCATCCACAGAACGCATCATGTCGCGTAGAAATGTTGTAGAACCCCCCGAACGAGCGTATAACGATCATTCCAGATATGGCAGTCTCGTAGAGCGAATAGAGGGGTGAGGTTGTGGTAGACACTGGAGAGTTATGAGAAACACCGAGGAATAGGTTGACACGGTGACCAACCTAGACGTCTCATGTCGCGAGAAGTGTGGCCATAGTCCTAAACACAGTCTCAGAGAGTTCTCGATGCACTACTGAGCATTCCCACCTTGCCCACTGCCGTGGTCAGCGAATACATCAGCGGTTATCATTGAGGGAGATCGCTAGACTCCTACGGAGATAGTATACCAGCCCCAGAGCAGACCCGACAGTTAGAAACGGGAGGCCGCCGACTGCCGTGATCATGCTGAACGTGATGGCCACAGAAACGCCTAGCTTCAGCGCACGACCAAAATCGTCGGCAATGAACCCATCGATGACTATAATTCCGTCAAACCTTCCCAAAAATTGATGAATGATAGCTGTTGAGAAGACTTCCTCGCGATATAGTGTCGTGGAAACGGATATTTGAAAACAGAACGGTCTCAAGAAGCTCTGTTGGAAAGCGTCAGTAAATCCAAACCAATGAAAGTGGCCAACCGACTCTTGTAGAGAACTCGGGAGGCATGAATAGAGCCGGAGTCTAGAAGACCATATTAATATTAGAAAGAAAGGCAGTGATGCACCGACAGAGTACAAGGAAGTGCGCCATTCGAAATATAAGATCTGATGTCAATATTTGGCCACTTCGACGAGACCCAGCTTAAGACTTACCGATGCATAATATTGCAGCGTAGATCGAGAGATAATGGATGGCTCTATGGGATGGTGCTTCGCCGGCGTCTGCCCAAGCACGAAGGTACCCATTCGCGAAGACGGGACCAAAGGACGCCACGAGTAATATGAGCGTGAACCAGAACCAATAGTTCCAATCACCGCAAGCTCGCAAGTATGCCGTCCATACGTCCCAATGAATGCGGCCAACCGAGCTTGTCTCGTCGACGACCAATTTGGGAGGCTTTGCTGCTCCTTTTTCGGCCTCCAGACGCGCGGAATTGGCTCGTCCAGGGAATGTCGTGGGATGGGAAGTTCCAGAAGTTTCCCGCGCAGATGAATGAATCTCTGAGGCATCCTGACATACAGTCTTTGTTTGAAGGAGGCTTTGGAAAATGCTAGAGCGGCGGAAGTCGGCAGGTCGTCCTTTGAATCCTGTGGTTCCTTTATCAAGAGCAACGATATACGCCGCGCCGTCTGCGCAGAGCTGGATATGGTGAGAGACCAAGATAACGGTTCTTCCACGCATTAGGTCGCCCTTTATGCATGCGTGGTATATGTGACGGGCAGTATGAACATCCACTGTCTCGTTCAATGGTCAGGCAGGCTTATGTAAATAGCAAGCGACAACTGACCAGCGGAAAGAATATCGTCCAGGATTAAAAGTGATGCACGACTGAATCTTGAGAATTAGTAGCTTCGATTTTGAAAGAAAACCCTCACGAGTATACCGCCCGAGCAAGGGACACTGTTGCGGTGATTTCAACATGGTACACGTGACCTTGGTTGAATTTCTCCACCTCGAGCTTTCTGGCCGCCGGAAAGATTTATCTGAACCAAAGTTCAGGATATCCTCCCGTTCGAAATGAAGTTAACATACTCCGCGTTCCCCGACCTCCGATAAATCACCATGCTCTAGGATCTCTAGATCCGCCACCAACGCGCAAACCTGGTTGCAAGTTATGTAAAAATCGTTGTGTAAGAAGAACATGATACTTACCTTGAGGGTTCGCGCATAGCGCTCGGCGCAGAAGGGTAGCTCGAACAAAATATTATCTGGTTATTTGTCAGGGACGAAACAGACTCAACAGACTCAACCATTCTCCAACCTCGAATTGATTGATTCCGGAGCCAAGAAGTCTGTGATTAGTTTCGATAAGAATACCGCTGACATACGCGAGAGCGACGGACCTGAGGTACATAGGCACAGACGCCGGCGACAATCCACTCATTGGGAACAGGGAGTTCCGTAAAACTCGCCAAGACATTGGGAGCCGAGCACGGACACTTAACCTCCCCAGCCACAACTTCGGCCTCGCCGAGGAGGGCTTCGTGCGGTAGCGATGCTGTCAGGATACCGAGATTTAGAGATTTTGGTCTGGCCCACCTAGCAACAGAAGGCTCTTCCCGGACCCCACTTTACCGCAGACGAGGCTGAGTTCACCGATAGGGAATTGCAAAGACAGCCTCGAGAGGGTAAACAGGGTGTCGGATTGTGCAGATAGAGGCCAAGTAATCTCCGCCGAGGAAAGCACGATGCTTTGATCGTTGCCTTGAGACCGGGAATGCTCGGTCGTTGTCGATATTTCTGGGCTGTCAAGATATTGGTCGATTCGGCGGAGCGAGACGAGGCACTGTTAACCCAATTGTAAATGACACATCTGAGAAGTAGAAAATGATTCACCTGGAGGCCTGCAAGGAGAGCCTCTGGGAACCCCGAAATGGCGTATTGAACGACGTTGAAAACTCCGGTGGGTCAGTGATTGCATGGAATGTCAAACAGAAACACACTGGTGATCTGCGCGAACATATTAAAGGGGCGAAGTCGCCAGCAGCAAGATACTCACCGCCGTGAACGCAACAGATGGTGTAAGTATTTCATGTCTAATAAATGTGTAGTGCCCGAAGGAAGCGAGTGCAAACAGGAGCGGGATGATATTCCTGGCGAAGTTGAGTCCCCGGTGCAATAATGCGCTGGCGAAGCGTATGTACCCAATGACGTTCAAAACCGTCTGACAAAATAAGCATTTGGGTTTAGTATGGGTGTGTTTCGAGAGTACCTTCATGGTAAAAGTGACTTTCTGCCGCGCCAACTCCTTATCGCGTATACCCCAAAGTCGCGCCTCACAGTTACGCTCCCAGGCCATAAACTTTAAGGTTTCGATACTCTGTTTAGCTCCCAAACTAGGCACACACACCTTTATCATTCTTATTCCGGCTAGAACCTGATGTATGGCGCTTTAGCAGGCGAACGATGGTATGGTTTAAATAATACATGCCTCATTGGTGAGCGCCACCCGCTCGTCCTTCGCCTTCATAAGTGCGCCCTGCGTTCGGAGGACGATATTACCCGCAAATGCTGGAGGGGGAGGCAGATGACCGTCGCACCGAGGCCGACGAAGCAGGAGACCCCTGGTATTCAGGTTATTACCTGCCGTCAAGAGCAGTTTCGCGGCGCACCTAAAAGGCTATACAAAAGCCAAGTCCCGAGAACCAGCTGAACCGGAGAGTCTAAATAACATCATGCATAGCTCCGAGTTGAGGGGCTGGACCGCCTACCAGTCAGGGTGTATACATGCTTCGACAGCTCGGAGACGCGGTGTACGTCTTGGGACATCAGCGTGAGTATCTGCGCCTTGTGCACAAACTGTGTGCCCCCGCGTTTCGAGCCGTCCTTGAGCGCGGGATCCGCCTTCTCGGGAAGTAACCCCGCGACGTCTTTGCGCACGAGTGTCTTCATGAACAGCAACGTGTTCGTCTGGCTGATTATCCGCACGCCTGCGATGTGCGCGAGGCTCCACAGCTGGCCCCAACCTGCGCATATATTCTTGTCAGAAAAGGAGACGAAAGAGAGGGCAAGGGCGACGACTCGGCCTAGTGCGGAGACGAGGCCCGCGGCGAAGAGGCCGGCGACGTAGACGTAGCCCCAGCGGTTGTTGCGGGCCCCGGGCTCGCTCTCGAGGTGAAGTAGCAGCCAGCGCATGAAATACGCAGGTGCATAACGCGCGGTGGCGGTCAGCCCCGAGAGCAGTTGCACGCCGGCGAGCGGCAGGGCGTTGACGCGCAGGAGCGTGTATCCGAACCGCACGCCGTCGGGGTACCGCCGCCCGCCGCGTGAAGCCGTCCCGGATCTGCGCGAAATTAACGACGGCGCGCATATTCGCGGTTAGGAGCGGAAGGTCTGCGACGCCGAAAGCCAGATGGGAGCGCTGCCACTTTGGATATGTAAGAGAAGAAGAGCGCGCGGAGGGGGATGCGTCTGCGGATTTTCTGTGCTCAGATGTGTTAAAATAGGCGTAGAAAAGAGCGCACCGGCGTAGCCGTTGACGTTTTCCTCGGTGCGGGTGCGGGCTATGGCTATTACCTTTGCGGAATATATTTTTTCGGGGGGGAAGTGAAGCGGGGGGCCGCGGGGGGTGGTGAGCGCGAGGGCCGATGCAGCCAGGTAGAGCATCAGAGTCGGAATCCGGGATCCGGACGAGATAGAAACGCCCTCGGTTGAGCCTGGGACGAGGGCGTCGCCCACCAGGATGAGCAGCGCGCTGGTGCTGAGAACCGCGACGGTCACTGTGTAGTACGCGTGTGCCGTGCGGTCGGTCGTGGGTACGGACAGAGCCGCTACGAGAGCAAGATACAACGCGAACGCCGTGTTGGCGATATCAGCATATTTATCCTTCCCAGCGACGGAAGCCACCGCCGCAGCGAGAGCAACTGTCAGCGCGATTTTGCGCCAGTGGATCTGCAGCGAGGAAAAAACTTGCAGTCTTTGCTACACCAAGGGGAAAAAATACATACGCGAGCCCAAAAGGCGGCTTCATCGACCGGGTACCCGTCGACAAAGTCTTCGGGCGTTGCGATGTCGAACACGCCGTTCTGAAGATTTGGCATGCGCCCATGCAAATTTTCGGGTTCCATGTCCGTGTCCAGCGAAAGGGCCACTTTTCCGCGAGCCCCCCACAGGTAGATAGATAGCACCCCGCTGCAGATGCCCATAGCGCCGAAGACAGAGGCGATCCCAAGTCCCCGGTCCATTGTATCAAGTACTTCAAAAAACGCCGCGAAATTCAGCCGTCAGGATCCAAGACCGCGATGGTGGCAAACTTAGGGCTGCGCTACTCCGGGACCCTTTGAGATATTTATCTCTCTGATAGCAATCTTGTCGCGAATCATTCGCGGTTCCGTTCAGGCGTCTAGTGATCCCGGAGATTACGTAACCGCAACGTTAGCGCTCAACCCATACCTCGTTCCACCGAATGAATTACAACGC
>JARGYA010000854.1:0-40651 GCA_029204335.1 Mycena vulgaris
CGGGGCCGTGCCACGATGTCGTGCGCTGGCGACTGGAGAGCGGCGCCCACGACGCGCCGTACGCCGATTCGTACGGCGGCGCATTCTCAGGCCATAGCACGCTGTTGGCGTTGAAGCCCTCTGGTGTGCCTGGCGCGGAGCCCGAGGCGGTCGAGGGCCCAAGATACGGAGAGGTGGGATAGAGGATGGCTGACGGAGGGAGGAAAGGCGATGGCCCGCCCTGCGGCGTTGCGTAGTACGGATTGTGGGGAAGCGATGGAGATGCCTCGGGGACATAGACAAATGGGGCGGCCATGATTATTAGAGCGCTAAAATTTGATTGGCGTTTTAAAAGGCTTCAAACTGGGTTATATGCGTGAGATGTGCGCCAGATAGCCTGAGAAGAGCCGCAAAATGTCGTTGGAGGTGGGGGAAGCACCGGAAAGCAGGCAGCTCGATATGGCCAAGCGGGTCGACGATCGAGAGGGAAGCGCCGAGTGGCAATCGCTTCGACCAAACTCGAGACTGTTCAATCCAGAGCTCACCACAGCCGTGATCGTGAAATCCTCCGCAGAGTTCGGCAGATAACTGCTCGGAGGCGCTAATTGGGCGCTAATAGCGACGCGTGCATTCAGCGCGCTGCGCGGGCGGTAACGCAGGCAAAACTCACTAAGACTTTGCGTTGAGGACTTTCTGGGGGCTCCACAGCACCGGTGGGACGCGAGTAAAACCTGTGCGGCGGGAGAAGATGGAAAGCGGGGAAGAGATGTCGGAGCTGTGCATTGGTGTCTAGGGCGTCCAAAATACACTGATCGTTTGATCTCATCGATTGCCGCCCGCCTGGGCGCTTATCACCCTAGCGCGGGGCGCCAATCGATCATTCCTACCGCCACGTCTCATCGCTAAAATCGGGTTTCAATACCCCTTTCCTCGTTATTCCTGAACGTATTGAGTCCTGGTCGCACACTTGAGATCCGACAACAATCTGGGATCAAACGGCTTGAAACCGCGCAGCTTTGAAACTCGCGTCTGTTCTGTGTCATCTGTGCCATGCGTAGCAGATCCTTGGTCTCATGTTCTGTCTCGTGGATTGGTAGACGACGTCGTCCCAGACTGTGGATCGGATTTTCCCTTTACCCTTCCTTCCATCAAACACATGCGCACGCCTACACTGGCTGAAATTAAAGTCTCCCACGCTCTGGACGTGAAAACGAGACTTCTGACCGCGCTAAATGCTGGCCTCTAACGGCGGACTATCCTGTGCCATTTGCGGCATTCCTACCCCCACCCTCAAGTCGTCTAGATTTCGAAGCGGATTCCTATCACCTTTCATGCCAAATGCGGGCGCTAATCGCCTCTGCTCCTTGGCTGGGCGGTTTCAAGCGTGCGCACACCGTTTCTGGTTCTACATCATCGCACTGCGTTAAACGCAGTCTAAGCGGCAATCTTGACGCTTATTGAGGAGTCTGGAGAACTTACGACTTGGTCACAATCTGGCGTCTAACGTGGCATCTAACCCGTGGAAAAACCTGGCGTCTATTCGCTATCCGGTATCATGGCAGCATTGTATACATCGGGGAATCCCTGAAAAGCGGCGTTCATGAGTTTGACCATGCCGTGTAAATCTACTTACCTACCTACCTTGGTCCCATGGTGGTGTCATCGTAGCATTGTGTACATCGGGGGAATGCCTGGAAACCGGCGTTCATGAGTTGAACCGTGCCGTGTAAATCTACTTACCTACCTACCTTGGTCCCATGGTGGTGTCATCGTAGCATTGTGTACATCGGGGGAATGCCTGGAAACCGGCGTTCATGAGTTGAACCGTGCCGTGTAAATCTACCTACCCACCTACCTTGGTCCCATGGTGGTGTCATCGCAGCATTGTGTATATCGGGGGAATCCCTGGAAACCGGTGTTCATGAGTTGGACCGTGCCGTGTAAATCTACCTACCTACCTACCTCGGTCCCATGGTCTGTCTCGTGGGTTTACGAATCAAATTTCTTCCAGCTACAGGCTCGTACTGTAATCCGAATCCGCATAGATGGTAATAATATGGAATATGCGGAATGTGGCTACTGTGAGGAGAGGCAGCCCAGAATTCCGGCTTGGATCAGGCACCGGGCGCTTAAATGGCACCTGAACGAAATCTAAGACCTCGCAATGTGCTATGCATGCCGTATGACGTCCGTGCACCGTGGCCACTCGATTTTCGTCTCGATCTCGGTTCTACCTTCAATTCCTCGATGGAAGATTCCGTGGCGCTACCCCGCCGACCGACATTCACCCGGTGCGCAATGAATATTAATTTCTGGGGCGGTCCACTCAACATTGGAAGATTGGGCGATGAAGTTCTGAGCAACTTTCGTCGACTCTGTAGACATGACTCGCAGATTTAATTGAACATCGTCCTCCCCGTGCTCACCTTTGATTCTTGCTGAAGACCGCATTTACACACACGAGCTCGCGCTTCTTGGCATAAATGTCTGCCCCAGGAACGCCGCCTCGTTATCGCGGTGCCGCAGACGTCAATTGGTATCGAACCACATGCCTCGTGGATTGCTTGAAGAGTCTCACTCACACGCTGGAAGGAGTTTGTATCTGACTCTCTGCCTCTAAATTCCGTGGGTGGATGCGTATACTCAAACCCTTTGCTGTTGCGGGAGAAAGTCTTATCCGTACATGGGTGCCCAGGGAGTTGGACTCCCGACCTGCAATCCGATCCGGAGGCGCAATGCCCAAATGCTCCGATGGTATTTCAGTCCGAGTCATACGACGCGGCAAGTTGAATCGAATAAACGCCATGAGGGCGAACCAAGTGTATGGCGATATATGGATCCTGTCCTGGACCATCTTCCCTCTGCAAAATCGGAATCTTGAGAACCGGATCATTCCATGCCACGAGATGATTATCTCGGATGATTGCTAATATTACCGCGGCGATGGAGACCCAGACTGACTAGAACTGGCGTGTTCAATGTAAAGCTCCATAATCTTAGCTCAATCGATTCGAACCCTTGGTGACTCGTGTAAATGATATATGCAGATGTATCAGCTAAGAGAATATTTGGCCACGCGGGGATCGGCAGAGATTCGACGCATCTTTGTCACCTGCCACGGGAAGCTCTTGTCCGCTATGAATATATTGCTATTGCCTAAGTCCAGGGCCGATCCTTTCAATTCCCGAAGCGTCTGTGTACGGAGATGATCCTCCGTTAAATAATAATCCTGGTCATATGCCAGGTCCAGCTCTCGAGTTCGAGATCCTTACCACTACAAGAACGACTCCTGGGCTCACACATGTTGACACCAGAAGTTGAAGAGTAGCGCCGGTAGGTATGAAGGCAATTCATTGAATGAATAAATAGTTTGGTGTTGACTGTTGGAGTCAATCCAGTTGAACGCTTCTTGACATTTCCTCGCAGCCCACTGAGTTTATTTTCCCTCACAGCCGAGCTTGTTGATGAAGAATGGTTCAGGCGAAGATATATAAGTGGGCCAATGTTACCCAACTCCTCGCGCTCACACCATTCCCATGTTTTTCAACCTCTTGTCTATTGTCATACTTGCCAGTCTCCTTGGAGGGGCGCACGGATCGCCCATGAATGGAACAGACCTGGAAGCCAGGCAGTCCTGCGGCACATCCGGCTCCTTCTGCACCAGCGTGGCGTGTTGCACAGGGTTCTTCTGCTCTACGACTACTCAGGTGCGCATACATTTTTCCCCGCGACGAGATGACTGACTTTGGCTAGACATGCGGGACCTGCCAAGGGCCTGGGGCACCGTGCACTGGTCTGCCTTGCTGCACTACTGGCGGAGAGATCTGTGGACTCAATAACCACGTATGTATCACATCCTTTACTGCTCATTGTTAATTAACCTGTGTTCAGATCTGCGGGTTCTGCGCCGGGACAGGGCAATCGTGCAGTAATTTCCCCTGCTGCTCTGGCACCTGCAGCTTCCCCGGCGTTCGTGGAGTTTCCATCACCCGTGCGCGTCGCTGATTTCTGTACAGGAAGTCTGCCATTAAGGTTCAGGGACTACTGTGCGTGCCGAAGTATAATGGGTACCATCTTATGCGAGGGTCAAAGAACACGTTTATTGTCAATTTGCTATGTCTCTTGTATTCCGCGTCGAGATTTCAAACTGTTTGGAATATGCTGTAGTCTTACGAAAAGTTTGGGGCGCACGTTAGCCAGAGGTTCACCGGACACCGCACGAGGACAGACATCCTTCCTACCAAGGGAGAGTTTTGAGCACCGTCCTATCAAGGAGCCAGTCGTGAAACAACTCCAGTCAATGCACTGTCCAGAGATCGAAGAGCCTGAATGGATTGGAGGCGGACACGAAGTGTTACAGACCAAATCCTTGGCGCCTGATCGGTTAAACGGGAGAGAACGGGCTCGCCGCTGGACCAGAAGCTCACAAGGATCGGCATTGGGGCGCCATGATTCGAGAAGCGCTGTTGCCTCGCGCACCGCAGGATGGTGTGAACACCGCCGATTACTCAGGGATGTATCGAATGAGTGATGAGTCGCTAGTGCGGCAGGAAGAGAAGGACCCAAAAGGACCTGCCTGCAAGATGGTGCTGTGAGTCCGGATTCCTGCGAGCGCGGCATCTTGAGCGGGGGGGGAAATGAGATTTTCCAACCAAAGACCAATAAACACTCATCCTGAGTAGAGCGGTGAAGGAGACAGACAGCGTCACCGCGCACGAGAAACAGCGCAAGGGGTTGGTGAGTATCGGCGCTCGGAGTTGAAACCGGAAGGCGATTCGACGGGGTTCGAAGAAAGTTCAAAGTAGCCTTGAGACGACGGCCGAATCTAGGACGCAACTCAAGGCAAGGACAACAGGCTTCCGCATGAAAGGGAAGGAGATATGTGGTTTTGTTTGTCCCCTTGCCGAAGTGATCCGAACATTTCCGTCGATCCTGGGCGCTTACCACCACGTCTGAGGTCCCGACTCACTACAGCGACAACCCAGCGTCCAAGGGGGGTGCAGAGACTTTCTCATCCGTGTCAGAAGGAGCCTCAATTCGTCATCGGCGCTTCTTACAACATCGCGAGGTACGAGCGATTATTGTTGTACCGTCTGTTTATATAAGAGACTAGGGCAGCCTCTTCTCTCAGCTCTGGTGGCCTGATGTACTGGTGGCCCAATGTACATATTCTGCGTTCACGACGCTCATCGCTGGTAAAGAGGCGCACCTCTCTGTATACTCGTGACCTGATTTCAGCGGATTATAAATGGAAACACCGTTCTCAGCGCGTCAGCACGTCAGCGCTCAGCATCCCCTACGCGACCGGTGCGCGCGTGCACGAATTCATCTCCGACGACCCCGCGAATCATCGAGGGATGCTGCAATATAATCCTTACCCCGCACCGGCGAAGTCCATGTGAGCCCCGCCACCATCTAGTCCCGCCGAGCATTTCCCTCAGTCCAATTGAGGTCGCACGTATCAAAGCGATCAAAGCTCTGAAATGGACTCAGCGGCGGCTACACTGTCAACACCCATCATTTCAAGCAAAGTACGCGCACAGCCGCCGGCCTTTCTCCCCTGAGGACCGGGGTACAACGTACGCGGACAGCATCACACAGCTAAAGGGAGCCCAGCAAGTTTCATCCATTGGGTGGGGATGATAGTTAGCAGCAGATGTGCTCACAACCCGCTGGTCCGTGCGATATCAGTGAATATCTTGTAGGCCTTGGAGAGACCAAAATTAGACGCAAATCGTCTTGGCAGCGGCGGGGCAATGATCGCCCAATCTCCATTCGGACATCGCCGGAATCACCGCCAGGGTTCTGAAACTTGTCTGAAACAGTTAGATATGTGGTTGGGCGGCCTCAGGGCGCACGTTTAAAAGGCACTCATGCTGGTGCTGCATTTCTTCACCCTCGAGTTGCACCTTGGGTCCCTTTCATTTCGGCCTTTTCCTCATTTCTGCCCTTTCATCACCGCAGGTGCGTCTTTGTTGCTGTGTATGACGGCGTCCTCGTTTGCTCACATCCTGCACCTCAGGTCCGGTACTATTTCATCCTTTTTTCGCACATTACTACCATCGACACACTCCTAATTCTGATACATCATGAACCGACGTCTCCTCGCCCTTTTCATGCTTCTCTTTGTTGTGCTTGCCGTGGTGGCGGCTCCTGTTGATGGGAATGTGCGTATATCGCTTTAACGCGCAAAGGACGCAGTTGACACCCCTTCCAGAGTCTTGAGGCGCGCAAGAAGACTGCCGCGAAGCCCAAGGCGAAAGCCGCGCCGAAACCTCAGCCTAAGCCCAAAGCTGTTGCGAAGCCCAAGGTTCGCATCCTCCAATGCAATATATCCCGCTCCCCTAATATTTTTTTCCTTAGCCCAAGCCGAAAGTTGTCGCCAAACCCAAACCAAAGGCCGTCGCCAAGGTTCGCATCGCTTATTCTCACTCGTTAATAGTCTCCTAATTCACCACGATTAGCCCAAAGTGGTTACGAAACCCAAAGCAATCGCGAAGCCTAAACCAAAGGCCGTAGCCAAGGTTCGCACTCGCCATAGTTGAATTCTCTGCGCTTTCTAATACCCTCACTAGCCCAAAGTCGCCGCGAAACCGAAAGCTGTCGCGAAGCCCAAACCAAAGGCCGTAGCCAAGGTTCGCAGTCGCCAACCTTGAATCCTCTGCTCTTCTAATACCTGCACTAGCCTAAAGTCGCCGCAAAACCTAAAGTCGTAGCAAAGCCCAAGGTCGCCGCAAAGCCTAAGGTCGCCGCAAAGCCCAAGGTCGCCGCAAAGCCCAAGACCGTCACTAAACCCAAAACTGCCGCGATACCGGAAACCGCCATCGGAACCTCCTGCCCAATCCCCCCGCGCAAACCCAAGACCGTCGTCCGCCGCTTCCTCGAGTACATTGGCATAAGCGCGCGCAGCAGCACCACGCCCGTTTGCACGGGAGTCGCAAGCACCTCCGGACCGACTGCCTCCACCTCCACCACCCCCGACCCCGCCGCCGCCGCCAAAGAAAAAGCAAAGCAAGAGAAGGCTGAAAGGGGGAAGAAAGCGGCGGCAGATGCTCTAGCTGCGAAGAAGGCTGCAGATGACGAGGACAATGCGGCCATCGCTGCGGGCGCAGATCCTGCCACAGTGAAAGCTGCTCGCGTGCAGAAGACGAAGGACGCCAAAGCGGCCGCGGCCGCGAAAGATAAAGCCGACAAGTTAGCACAACTGAAGAAGAAGGAGGACGATGCCAAGGCTGCCGCGGCTGCGAAAGCCGCCATTGTCAAGCGCGTGAGTCGCCCGCCACCCTCTCACCTGCGCCAGTGCTTACGTCGCTTTCCAGCCAATTGGCACGGTCACAAACAAGCCAACCAAGAGCGTCCAATGCCCCGACCGCGACGGTGGCCTGACTACCGTCCCGCTCGCGGACATCAATACCGCCGTGGAGCTCGCGCAGGCGGGCCCGCTGCAGACCGGGGCGAAGTTCCCGCACACGTTTGATAACGGCGAGGTGCGTCGGGCCGTAACGGCTTTCTTGTATTCAGAGCTGACGCGGGCTGTGCAGGGTGTCAAAGTGCCGGCGGGGTGCGTGGGTCTCGAGGAGCACGCAGTAGGAGCGGGCATGTCGGCCTTCAGCAACGAGCCGGCCGCGCGTGCGAACTTCAACCAGTTCCGTGTGCTGATCACGACGCCGGACGCGTCGGGCAACACAAAGTTCTGCGGTGTGGTATGTCTATTCTCCTTGCGTGTATGAGTTGACACTGATGGGGTATTTGCTAGATGACACACGGGAAGATAGCGCCCAAGTTTAATGTGGACTTGTGCGCAGAGGTGTAGAAGGCGGAAATGTTTGATGTGTTATCATGCTAGGAGCAAACGATGTTCAGTGATTTAATTTGATTGTGTCGGGAAACTTGGCCGCAGCCGACTTGAAAGCTCATGAGAACGAAGGGTTGCAACAAATCGAAATCCGCCTTTGATAACGAGTTCTGCACGGTAGAGCGGGTGGAGCCTTCCGCCGTTGATGTCGCAAGCTGTGGCTCTAGAGAACACATGCCTATATAGACAGTTCTTCGCGGGAGGCTCAGGAGATTAGCTGAGCAGGCTTTGAGGCACGCTGTGATGGAGACTCGACTCGCCGCGGAGGTTCATCAACAAGAGCTGGGATTTATGGAAGAGAGGGGTGGAACCTTGTCTGTGTCGGTCGATTTTGCAGGAGCCCAAGATTATGTGGGGAGTGCCGCTAAGTTCATAGACGCGTTTCCGCACGTTGATCACCGGAGAACGACAGATTGAATATCTTTCAAACAGATCACCAGCCCGTAAGAGATTTGAGATATGTCAAGTGAACGCACGATAAGGCTCGGAGCAAGCTCAGGGGTCATATTCCATGCTCCGAGCCGAGAATGACCCCCGACGTAGATTGAGGTGTTCTTCTAACCGCAGTTCGTTCGCTGCCAGAGCTGCATATGTTACTCAGAGGAATTGATTTCCCAGATATTTTAGGAATTAAACTAGATTGGGGCAGCACACGTCGCTACCGCGTTGGGATGGCCGAGATGGTGGTGGCTTGAAAGTGAAGAGTGTTGCCTTGTTTGGGCCTGCCGGTGTTCGGTTCGGCCGCCATCATCGGCCAACGTGGGGCTTCAACGGAGCTGGTCTGACAATGATTTGGAGGTTGATTTCCTGCGAGATTTGGAGGGGCATTGGACGTGGAATGGTGAGGCCACGATTTGCTCTTGAAGGAGAGCGATCTGGGACGTAGAATAACTCGAACCAGTCGAGAACGCGCATGAGATATGTGGGAAGGCAGCAACAAGGCAAGAGTAGAACGCCCAGGGAGGCCGGAGGGCTCGAGTCCCAGTCGAACGGGGACCCTGCAGAGCCAGTGGAGCATCATTCCGACCTATATTACACCGGTGCGGATCACTCCGCTCTCGGGCCTTCTCTCCCGTGCTCAGTATCTTGAGGTGTTGAACAGACCGTGAAGTATTGTGGCATTTGGAGATGGGGACTCGCACGACATACAGTCCCGGAGGTGACATTCGAGGGAAAATTGGACGAGATGCCGTTGAGTTCAGGACTGAGAAACAGGAAAATCGCGCCGCAAAGAGCAAGTACGGCTCAAACCCGAGTCGAACGGGGCTCCCTGCAGATTGACATGTACCCTTCATAACAGTTTGCAAGTGCGAGCCCCTCCGCTCTCGAACCTCGTTCTGTGTGTTGGTACCCAGATCTGAGCAAGACATTCTGCAGTTTTTTGCGGATTTGGAGGTATAGCCGCCCGCTAATCCCAGTAACTTCGGACGACACACAGTCTCGGCGCTGAGATCCGAAGCAAAATCGAACGGGAACCTGGGCAAAACCCTTTCGCGACCCTAGAAAGGGGCGAGCCCGACTCGAACGGGATATCTTGCAGAGTCAAATTTCACGCGGCACTACAGCACACAGGTGCAGTCCGCTCCGCTCTAGAGTCTTGCTTTCCCTGCAGAATACCTAGCTTTTTACGGGACTTTGGGAAGGGAGTGTGATCGATTTTCTTGGTTGGCTTGTTGCGACGCAGTCAGAGGCATTGGACTTGAGGTGTGAAGCCGCGAGTTGCTCTTGAAGGAGAGGGAGCGGGGATGTAGAATGACCCAAGACAGTCGGGAATGCGCCCAGATGACAATCAAAAACGAAAAAAAAGAATAAGGGAAGAATTAGAATGCCTGTAAAGGGCTCCAGTCCGAGTCGAACGGGATTCCGGCAGAGTAAATGAATGGCCGTCGAACTAAACGACAGTCCAGGTGCGGACCACTCCGTTCTCGAGGAAGACATTCATGCATAGTTCGCCGCGGATTCTTCACATCGAACAAAATGGACGAGACTCGAACATCAGAATAGATGCCGAGTGAGGCGCGGGCCGGAACACGTTGAAGGCGACCCGAGGTTAAATGTGGGTGCAGCAGAAGGAAAGGCATGCGATGGCTGTGAGGCCGAGTCGGACGGGGTTGCCTGCGGATTAACAAGATGAGTCCAGTACATTAAGCAGCTGCGGCCCGCTCCACGCTCAGTCCTAGTACCTTGCTCTGTTGAAGATATTTTGAAGCGCGCTGGATTTTGATATCGAGCCCGGGGATTCTTTGAAACTAAGTTCATCTTGATGATAACTGCAAGTCTGCACAATTCTCAGCTGATGCAGGTCGAAGTATGATATAGAATGGACTGATAGCGCAGCAAAGAAAGATCGGTTCGGTCAACAAACGGCTCGATCCCGAGTCGAACGGGGTTGCCTGCAGATTGACTGCCAAAAGGGATCCAAATGCGATGTAGGTGCGGACCACTCCGCTCTCAAGCTTTGTTTCATCCATAATTGGTCGACACAGCGTGAGATAGCGGCGTTGAGATTTTAAGGTACGGATCGGAGTGAATTGGTCGACACAGCCTGAGGTTGCGGCACTGAGATTCGAGGTACCGTCGAACCAGAACCCGCGTGGGGCGCACGAGGGAGGAGAGGGCCCCAAATAAAAAACGTCGCTGCAAAGAGTCAGACCGGCTCGAGCCCGAGTCGACAGGGATGCCTGCAGGGGCAATGGAAAGTTGTGGGACAGGATGTCCTTAGCTACGGACCGCTCCACTCTCGAACCATGCGAAAAGTGTTGGGTCCCTCGACTTGTGGCCGTGGGTTGCTATGCCAGTGGATTGAGTTGCCTGCGTTGTGTGGATTGAGAATTAGAGAACTGCGCCAGGACTGCGCATGCGAGAGGAGTGAGAACAAGCAGGATTGGCGAGGATGCAAGTGACAGTGAAAATAACCGGATGTCGACCGAACAGTTTAGAGAGGGAGTGGCAGAGTCGACGTTGAAGGAGGAAGAAGGAAGCGGCCGACTCGGATCACCTCGGGGATCATGACAAATCGTGTCAAACATTGGTCAAACATGGCCACATCGCGCACTTTCGGTACAGGATCAACTCAATCGCCGCGTTCACTCATATGCTATCGGTTTCTCTCGCTTGGACCCCTTTCCCTTGTCAATTCGATTTTAAAACAGCTTCCCGCTTCCAAGAGCAATACTTGGGAGTTAGCGTACTGTACTATTTGAATTTGATTTGAATCTATTTCGACCCGCGCCAATAGACTACCGCCACATCTCATCGCTAAAATCGGGGTTTCAATACCCGTTTCCTCCGTTATTCCTGGATTCAAGGAACGTATTGAGTCCTGTTCGCACCGCCCACAACTACCGGGAGTCTGAAATCCAACAACCATCTGGGGTCGAACGGCTTGAAACCGCGCGGCTTTGAAACTCGCGTCTATTCTGGGTCATCCGTGGCATGCGTAGCAGATCCCTGGTCTCATTCTCTGTCTCGTGGATTGCTAGCACCTTCCTCCCATCAAACATCTACGCTCGCCTACACTGGCTGAAATTAAAGTCTCCCCACACTCTGGCCACGAAAACGAGACTGCTGACTGCGCTAAATGCTGGCGTCTAGCGGCGCGTTACCCGGTGCCATTTGCAGCATCCCTACTTCCACGCTCAAGTCGTCTGGATTTCGAAGCGGATTCCCATGCCAAACGCGGGCGCTAATCGCCTCTGCTCTTTGGCTGGGCGGTTTCAAGTGTGCGCATACTGTTTCTGGCCCCACATCCTCGCACTGCGTTAACCGCCGTCTAAGCGGCAATCTTGACGCTTATTGAGGAGTCTGGAGAACTTGCGACTTGGTCGTAATCTGGCGTCTAACGTGGCATCTAGCTCCGAGAAAAACTTGGCGTCTATTTGCTATCCGGGCTCATGGCAGCATTCTTGACATTCCGGGTCCTATGGTCTGTCTCGTGGGTTTGCGACTCGAATTACTTCCAGCTACCGGCTCGTAATCCGAATCCCCACAGATGGTAATAATGTGTTTTTACCTACTGCGAGGAGAGGCAGCCCAGAGTTCCGTCCTAGGGGCGCTGAAATGGCACCTGAACGGCATCTAAGACCTCACAATGTACTATGCATGCCGTCCAACGCCCGGGCACCCGATTTTCGCTCCGTCGACTCTCGATTTCGGTTCTACCTTCAATTCCTCGATCGAAGATTCCATGGCGCTCCCTCGCTGACCGACATGCACCCAGTGCGAGATGAATATTGATTTCTGGGGCGGTCACTCAAAATTAGAAGATTGAGCGACGAATTTCTGACCAACTTTCGTTGATTCTGTAGACATGACTCGCAGATTTAATAGAACATCGTCCTCCCCGTGCTCACCTTTGATTCTTGCTCTAAAGACCGCATTTACACCAGTGCAGGCTGTGGTCGGCCGGAGTAATTGACGCTGCCCGACGTACAAGCACCATCTCGCGCTTCTTTACATAAACGTCTGCCTCAGTACCGCTGCCTCGTTATCGCGTTCCCGCAGAAGTCAATTGGCATCGAACTACATACCTCATGAATTACTTGAGGAGTCTCACTCGCACGCTGGAAGGAGTTCGTATCTGACTCTCTGTCTCTGAGTTCCGTAGGTGGATGCGTATACCCTTTGATGTTGCGGGAGAAAGTCTTATCCGTACACTGGTGTCCAGGACGTTGGACTCCCGACCTAGCGGCATGCGCAATCCGATCCCGAGGCGCAATGCCCAAATCCTCCGGCGGTATTTCAGTCCGAGTCATACGACGCGGCAAGTTGAATCGAATAAACGCCATGAGGGCGAACCAAGTGTACGGCGATATATGGATCCTGTCCTGGGCCATCTAAATCGGAATCTCGAGAACCGGATGATTCCATGCGACGAGATGATTATCGCCATGCGAGCAGACCCGGATGATTGCTAATATTACGACGGCGATGGGGACCCAGACTGACTAGAACTGGCACCCGTGTTCAATGTAAAGCTCCATAATTATAACTCTCGATTGGAATCCTTTCTGACTCATGTAAATGATATATGCAGATGCATCGGCTAAGAGAATCTTTGGCCACGCGGGGGCCGGCAGAGATTCGACGCATCTTTGTCACCTGCCACGGGAAGCTCTTGTCCGCTATGAATATATTGCTATTGCCGAAGTCCAGGGCCGATTCTTTCAATTCTCGAGGCGTCTGTACGGCGACGATCCTCCCTTAAATAATAATCCTGGTCATATGCCAGTCCAGCTCTCGAGTCCGAGATCCCTACCACTACAAGAGCGACTCCTCGGCTCCCACATGTTGATACCAGAAGTTGAAGAGTGGCGCCGGTAGGTATGAAGGCAATTCATTGAATGAATAAATAGTTTGGCACTGACTGTTGGAATCAATCCAGTCGAGCGCTTCTTGACATTTCCCTCGTAGCCCACTGAGTTTATTTTTTCTCGCAGCCGATCTTGTTGATGAAAAATAGTTCCCGTAGATATATAAGTCGGCCAATGGTATCCAACTCCTCGCGCTCACACCGTTCCCATGTTTTCCAACCTCTTGTCTATTGTCATACTTGCCAGTCTCCTTGGAGGGGCGCACGGATCGCCCATGAATGGAACAGATCTGGAAGCCAGACAGTCCTGCGGCACATCCGGCTCTTTCTGCACCAGCGTGGCGTGTTGCGCAGGGTTCTGAGACGACTCACTTTGGCTAGACATGCGGGACCTGACAAGGGCCCGGGGCCTCGTGCACCGGTCTGCCCTGCTGCAAGACTGGCGGAGAGATCTGTGGATTTAACAACCACGTATGTATAATATCCTCCGTTGCTCATTGTTAATTAATCTGGGTTCAGATCTGCGGGTTCTGCGCCGGGCCAAGCCAATCGTGCAGTGATTTCCTCTGCTACTCTGGAACCTGCAGCTTCCCCGGCGTTCATCGAGTTTCCATCACCCGTGCGCGTCGCTGATTTCTGTACAGGAAGTCTGCCATTAAGGTCGAGGGACTACTGTGCGTGCCAAAGTCTGATGTGTACCATCCCAGGCGAGGGCCAAAGAACACGTTTATTATCAATTTGCAATGCCTCTTGTGTTCCGCGTCGAGTTTTCAAACTGTTGGAATATGCTGTAATCTTACGAAAGATTTGGGGCGCACGTTAGCCAGGGGTTCACCGACGACGTACGAGGACAGACATCCTTCCGGCCAAGGGAGAGTTTTGAGCACCGTCCTATCAAGGAACCAGTCGAGAAACAACTCCAGTCAATGCATTTTCCAGAGATCGAAGAGTCTGAGTGGATTGGAGGTGAACACCAAGTGTTACAGACCACAGTACAAATCCTTAGCACCTGATCGATTAAACGGGAGAGAACGGGCTCGTCGCTAAATCAGAAGCTCACAAGGATCGGCATTGAGGCGCCACGATTCGAGAAACGGCGCTGAACCACGCACCGCAGGATGGCGTGGACACCGCCGATTACTCAGGGATGTATCGAATGAGTGATGAGTCGCTAGTGCGACAGGAAGAGAAGGACCCAAAGGACCTGCCTGCAACATGGTGTCGCGAGTCCGAATTCCTGTGAGCGCGGCATCTTGAGCGGGGGGGGGAATGAGATTTTCCAATCAACGACCAATAAACCCTGAGCCTGAGTAGAGCAGTGAAGGAGGCAGACAGCGTCACCGCGCACGAGAAACAGCGAAGGGGTCGGTGGGTATCGGCGCTCGGAGTTGAAACCGGAAGGAGATCCGACGGGGTTCGATGAAAGTTCGAAGCGGCCGTGAGACGACGGCCGGATCTAGGACGCAACTCAAGGGAAGGACAACAGGCGTGGCATGAAAGGGAAGCATCCTAGGAGATGTATGGTTTTATTTGTCCCCTTGCCGAAGTGATCCGAACATTTCCGTTGAGGCGCTTACTACATACCACGTCTGAGGTCCCGACTCAATACAGCGACAACCCAGCGTCCGAGGGGGATGCAGAGACCTTTTCATTCGTGACTAGGAGGAGCCTCAACTCGCCATCGACACTTCCGACGTGATTCGCGACTCGCGTGGACTCTGCGCAGCCTCTTCTCTGGTGTCCCGATGTACATATTCTGCGTTGACGACGCCCATCGCTGGTGAAGAGGCGCCCCTCTCAGTATACTCGTGACCTGGTTTCAGAGGATTATAAATGATTTTAATGACATGGATTAGGCCTCTTTGAGGCGGAAGCTGAACCTTTAGCTTTAGGGATTGCAAGATCACAATCTGAAAACAAAAGACGTATAATATAAAAGAAATAACTGTACAAGGTTTAATTCTTTTCTAATTCTACGACTTTAGGTGCCTGGACGCCTATGTGATTGACGGGTGATCGGCGCCTAAAAATGATCAGCGTGATTTGTAGCACCCAGCTCAATAAATTCATAAAACATGGGGAGTTCAAATGTTTTTCAAACCACGCGTACGAGGAGTTTGGACACCTCGCGTACGAGGCGCCCGAAGGGCCACTGGCGTACCAGTGGCTACTGCATCAACACCCCGCGTATGGGGTGTCGACGAGGGGGCAGATACTACGCCAGGTCCACCCCGGGACACCGACGAGGAAGAGTTAGCGCTGATGCTTTCTCGGAGCACCGGTGCAACAAACAGCACATCTGAGAATATATGAACAAGTGCATGATATGGAATCGTCCCGTCATGACGCACCTTTGGATGACGAAGCTCCAGATGTTCCATGCGCATCGAACGTTGGAAAAAGGGGGCGTCGAATATCAAGCGGGCCGGAGCTCAAGTGTACAGTGGTTTCCGAGGCAGCGCTGCGTACAAACTGGAGCCAGTCAAGGCCAAGCACAAGATTTGAAGGGAGAGAGGCTGCTACGGGAACATTATTCATGTCCAAAGAGATTACACCAATATCGCATGGAAGGGTCAGGCGACCAGATACTTGTGAGTTGCGAGACCGGAGTCCAAAGTCCATGACCCAATCAAGAGACACATGAGAGGTTGCAGCATTGCCGTTGAATACAGCGGAGACAGGCACATCGCAGAAGGTTGCAAGGGACGACATAGAGGGCGAAAGTAAAGATTTTTTTCGTGCCGTGGTCATTGCAATTGATCCCGGCGATTGTCAGGCGTTTTCGGATACTGGCCCGAAAACAAAGCAGAAATGACTAAACGCAAAGTGAACATTGAGAATTGTCTTCTTACCCACGTAGAACCAGTAACCGAGTCCAGTAACGGTTATAAACAGCCATTTCAAACGAGCTCTAACATTCAAATTGTGCCGACAATATTTTATTTGCCAACAGTGAACGCCGAGATGACAAGTTTCGTATGAGTAAATTTTATTTGGTCATGTTGTGAAAGTGGGATCAATCCATCTGCTCCTGGGTAGCCAAACCTAAAGGTTCAGCAATTAAATGGAAACGCCGTTCTCAGCACGTCAGCACTCAACATCCCCTACGCGACCGGTACGCGCGTGCACGAGTACATCGGGGGATACTGCAATACAATCCATGACCCGCATTCGTGAAGTCCATGTGAGCCCCGCCACCATCTAGCCCCGCCCAGCATTTTCCTCAGTCCAATTGAGGTCGCACGTATCAAAGCAAAAGCTCTGAAATGGACTCAGCCTCGCGGCTATAGGCGGCTACACTGTCAACGCCCACCATTTCAAGCAAAGTACGCGCACAGCCGCCGGCCTTTCTCCCCTGAGGGCCGGGGTACATACGTACGCGGACAGCAGCTCACGGCTATAGTGAGCCTTTCATCCATTGCGTGGGGATGATAGCAGTATGCATGCTCACAACCCGCGCCTGTTGTTCGCCTTCCTCGCTCTCTCAATGCGATGCTGGTCGGGCATTATCGGCGGTGAATATCTGGTAAGGGTAAAATTAAGCGCAAATCCCGTCTTGGCAGGAGTATATACAAAACCCGACACAGCGACACCACCTGTCAAAGATCAGCACATCCGACACATCACGGAAAAGCAGCACACAGATCAGCAAATCCGACACATTCTGCCGCAAGTGACACGGTCTTCAGGGAATCAGACACGACTTCAGGAAACCCGACACACCGCTCGGCTAAAGTGGCTTGGCAGTGAATCCCGCCACTATTGATCCGCTATCCAGCTTCCTTTCCCCCCACAACATTCTCGCCGCTGCGACGCCACGCAATGGCGGAAACCGAATCGCTTCTGATGCGCCACACCGACAAGGCTCTGGAGTAGTTTCGGGATGAGGCATCAGTGCACGTACGAATCCGACAGCCTCAGCTGGAATCGATCCATCCAGGGAGGAACAACTTCCAATATGGTCATTACACTTGACGGGGTACGGTAAAAATGACGTGGAGTGACGCGGACCGGCGCGGACTGACGCGGATTGACGCGGCACTGACGCGGCGGTGGCTGTGTCATTGACGCGGCATCGGCGCGCCGCGCATAACTACTCAACAGCTGCTCTCCATGGCTAAAATCAAGTCGGGGAATCAGTTTCTTGCTCCAATACATCGTGTTGACACAAAAAAACCCCACTCAAAATTTCCTTCGATGTCAGTACTTGGTCGGTATTTGAGCTGTACAAAATTACAAGTCCCTTACTACAATGGATTTTGGTTATGTATCTGGACAAAGAAAGCTCAGACCATTCAGAAGAAAACTATCCACTAATCAGTCATTCAAAGAACCGCCTGTGGTTTGTGTACAGAATGTGGAATGGTTGAACAAAATGAAATTGGATGTGACACGGCATCTTATATAGCCCCGCGGCAGTGCGGTGCTCGACGCGGTTTTACCTACACCTCCGCAGCTGCACTGTTGTCGCAGATATCTGACTTGAACAGTGGTCTGAGCATCATTATGTAGTAAAGTGGGGCAATGCACGTTGGCGAAAGAATTGAATAATTCTTGATGATGGGCCGCGTCAATACCCTGATAGAACTCTCATACTTATTCTTTCCAGCTGTTTTTGAGGTACCGAATCTTTTCTGACTGCAGCTGTTTGAACCAACATTACTGTGTTACTGTGCACTGTGTTGCTCTCGCTCAACTCTGGTTCAAACTTCCCATGGCGGAACTATACAGACCTCCAGTCGCGTGTTATTACCTTCACTGATCCTGCCATAGATTGATGCTGAGTTGGCACGTGGTAAAGTCGGAGTACATTGGTGCAGAATTTGCAAGAGTGAATGTAGGACTTCGGCAGCCCAGCTTGACAAAAGGAAAGATTGTGTTTGCTCTGGAGTTTGAGGTCGATTGTTTGATATCGGCCGAGACCACAACGCAGGTTTTAAGAGGACTTTTGAGTAACTATCTTCAGACATTTGGTGTGGGTATTCAACCGTGGTTCCACGTTTGGGGATTCAACTTAGCGCAAGTACAATTACGAGCAGTCCAAGCACCTCCTTCTCATTTTACTATTTTGAGTTGGAACCAGGTCAGGCTGATCAGTATAGAATGGTGGCGCGTCATGACGCGGCACAGTTGCAGCGGACCAGAGGAACAGTAAGTCCACAATCCTGAATACAACAATCACCAGCGAGCCTGAATCAGCATCCCAGAAGATATCTTGTTCAGGGTGAGGCCGGAGAGTGAAGGGACGATCTCCGAGACTGTCCTTCCGCGGATCTGACATTGAATGGAAAGACCAAGACCGGAAATTCCTGGTAGCTGATCAAAATTGCATGTAATCTTCTCGGAGTGCTCCTGGGAACCGGCTTCATGGCACTCTCATTTGGATGCAATGCCTTGCTTGTGGCTGGAGGGAAAACTGTGGAAGTACCAAACTGGACCTGTTTGGTGCTTCAAATGGGAATATAGACTCATACCCAGTGTTTCCTGAGCGCAAAAAGACCTGACTCGCGAGGCATCATCGTGCCCGGCCTGATCTTGAAGCATCGCTGCTGCTCCGAGACGTCGATTAAAAAAGGTGTTCAACCGTGAGAACATGTTCTGCAGGCTTCTATTCAAATATTCACGGGGACAGGAGCGCTCCCATGCTGCAGGGGTGCCCTATGGCACCCCAATTAATGTCGAATCATTCTTCCTGGGATGTCGCAGTGGCATTAATACGCTCTACAGAAGTTCAGCTTTGCTGGATTTTTCAACATCTTACCGGTAATCGCCACATAGAGGCGCCGTTATATCTGCTCTGTGCGGGGCTTTCAAGCGAGCAATAGAATCTCAGCATTGACACTATTATTTTGAACAACTGTGGGAGTTTCATTGACGTGCACGACGTATGCTCACTACCTCCAGAAGTAAAGCCATTGAGCTAAAACTTCTCAGCGAATGTACGGTTGGCTCAACTCTAATGCTATTTACTGTGAATAGTCATCACAGGAATGGACAGACTTATCGAACCTGCCCACTATTGCCGAGGGGACAAAAATTAAGTGTATTAGGGGAGGAGGACCATTGGGTACTAAAGCATTATTGCATGACAACATCTTCGGTTCCATTGAGGGCCGCAGACGGGATTATTGGCCAATTTATTTTGAGTTGGCACGACTTTTGGTGAGGTGTGGAATTAAATGGGCATTTTACCCTTGTCCCGGGTAATAAATACTCGACCTATGCTTGCTATCCCTTTATTGACTGACACACAGTGACGCGGTGTTGATGCGGCAGTGACGCGCACTGACGCGGCACTGCCGCGCATTGACGCGGCCTTGACGCGGCACCGGCGCGCATTGACGCGGTAGCAACGCGCAACTGACGCGGAGTTTGGCGCGGCAAGTTCGACTTCATGTGTCGTTTATTTGCCTTCAAAATGAGATCTCAGTAAAGCATTGTACATAAATCCCTACAATAAACAATCTTTTACAACACAGTCTGGTGCCCGAGAAACCCCCAAACACATACTGATCACATAAAAACTGGAGATTTGGGCCCTTTATTACCTATTACACACTGTATTAAACTCAAATAGTCGAAGGCAGTCTTGAGGACACTCATTTGGGTTGCTGTGGATGCGAAGTAAGATATTTTCATGTGGCTTAGTCGGGCTTAGGTATTGCCGCGTCAGTGCCGCGTCAGTCCGCGTCAGTGCGCGCCGCTCCGCGTCATTTTCTCCTGACCCCATTTGACGTCCTGCCCATGGACTGACTCTTCTAGTTCTCGCAGCCCCGCGTCGGTCGCTTCAGATATTTTTGGTGAGATTCTCTTCTTAACCTTCATCTTCCCCCGTATCCAACATCTCGCGCAGATTACTGGATTCATCATCAACGTGCGAGTGCATTCAAATGGATGCGTAGAATTTGAATTTAGATACAGCGGCGCGTGGCTGATATGTATGTACCTCTGGGTGTGCGGCGTCTGCGGCACCGCTGGCCTCTGCACCATCGAGGCACTGCGTCACAGGCCCGGCTCTCCGGGATTAGTAGAGCGCATTATACTTCGATAGCACAGCATCGGATCCGCTGCGGCGTGACTGCGTGACAGCGGACGCGCGGCCGATTGGGAGGGACACCAAACCGAGTGTGCAGCCTTCGGACTCGGGTACTCCGTTGAGGTTGAGGTATGGGCTACATAGAGAACTTACAGTAGCACAGCTGATTAATATATACTAGCAGTTACCCGTGTCTTCGCCACGGAATGACAATGGCAATCATCTATGGGAAGAATTCTTAAGACGCCGCTCGTCGTCAACCTTTGGTTGACTCCTCGCGGCCTCATAAACAGAATAAAGCACGGCTTAACTATCCTATGTTAACTCCAGTTGACTCCTGAGTACGACTTTTAGCATGTTGGCCACCGCGCATCGTTATATCCTCCGACGCCGAATCACCAATGTTCAGTACGCTAAGGCTAAGCTTATATCCTTTTCGTCTACTTCGAAGTTTGTCCAGTCCCGGGAGCTACGATGTCCGTTTGATCACTAAGTTTCGTGACTGGCATAATTAGGTTTGGAATAATGATGTGGCTCGGGGATCTCGGACATGTTGGAATCTCCAGCGGGTACCTCTGCTTTTGAGTCTGTTCTACAAAGCAGGAAGGTATGTAATATGGTCGCTGGATGGGCCGGAACTCAATTTCCTGCAACATCGTTACTGCCGTGAACCAACATTTATCACACATAAACTACAACCAAGCACATCCTTCAAATGTTGGTCTCATGCTTCAGAATTATGGATCGAATTTCAAGCCCCGCCTGTATCCTGGACAGTCCATGAGTACAATATATTCATCGCCTCTATTTTGTGTTCGCGCGAAATCTGCCTTGACTATGCCCTCCTCGTTATTGGGTCTACACCGAAGTCTGGCATCTCACCTGCAAATTTCGCTTTCATTCCAAACTTTGCATTCCCCAAATAGTCAACTCGAATCTCCCTAAGCCCAGTTCAATTGATCCGCCAAAAATTATAACCATGGACAAAGTTTAAAAGTATTCGATGCAATATGTCCACTCACGTACCACATCAGTAAACCTCTCACACTGATTCCCAATACAGCCCACAACAAATATTTTGCCCGTGCCTTCATCTAATCTCCCTCATCCTGCTTTGGCCCTTGGACTCCTTTGGAATTCACTGGATGAGCTTCAATGAAGCATCCAGAAGCAAGAAACAGACATCTTGACATTTCGGTGGAGCCGACATTCGACGTTTCTTAATTGAGCCAACCTGTGGAGCGGACGGCTGGACACTCCACCTTGCTCCACTTTGACGTTTGTCCTCGATACCCATCTCTTTTCTTATATAGATCCATAGTTCTGATCTCACTCAATACTCTGTACCATTTGTCACTGGAAGAAAGGTGAGCCTCGTGAATGAACGAAAACCGTGAGAACTGAACATCTCAACATCGTTGTGGATCCAGAGAAAGAACTCAATATTGCAGTGGAGCCGGATTCAACATCTCAACAAACCGTGGAGCCGATGCCGTCTACCGCTCCCACAGGTGCCACTTTTGTCTCTACAAACCACGGCTTTTCTTATATAGATATATCTGAGTTTCAAGTGCCATAAATCCATTGGTCCTCGAAGAGCAACCACCAGTTAAAGTTCAAGATCCGAGAGCCGCCTCTGAGGCCACGGCTCAAGCTCACTTTGCAGGGTGCACGCATCGTGGGCTAAGTTTCGAACCACGCTCGGCCAACTCGGAGATGATCGCATCAGCGATCAAGTATCCCGTCAGTTCAATTTGAAGAGCGTACAAGGGAATGACTCGGGGTGGAAAGCTTGGCAGGTGTCGAAATTGATGAGAACTAGGTGAATGTGTCGTATTTCTTGGGCTGTGTCGGATTTGCTGAAGGTCTGCCGCCGTGTCGCTGTGTCGGGTTTTAGGGAGCCTCCTTGGCAGCGACAGGGCGATGATCGCACAATCTCCATTCGGGTTTGGACATCGCTCGCATCAGCGCTAGGTCCTGAAACAGTTGGATATGTTTTCGGGCGGCCTCAGGGTGGACGTTTAAAAGGCACTCATGCTGGTGCTGCATTTCTTCACCCTCGAGTTGCACCTTGGGCCCCTTTGATTTCGGCACTTTCCTCATTTCTCCCCTTTCATCACCGCAGGTGCGTCTTTGTCGCTGTGTATGACGGCGTCCTCGTTTGCTCAAATCCTGCACCTCAGGTCCGGTACTCTTCCATCTGTTTTTTTGCACATCACGACCATCGACACACTCCTAATTCTGATACATCATGAACCGACGTCTCCTCGCCCTTTTCATGCTTCTCTTTGTTGTGCTTGCTGTAGTTGCGGCTCCTGTTGATGGGAATGTGCGTATATCGCTTTAACGCGCAAAGGACACAGTTGACACCCCTTCCAGAGTCTTGAGGCGCGCAAGAAGACTACCGCGAAGCCCAAGGCGAAAGCCGCGCCAAAGCCTAACCCAAAGCTGTTGCGAAGCCCAAGGTTCGCATCCTCCAATGCAATGTGTTCCCCTCCTCTAATAAATTTCTCCTTAGCCCAAGCCGAAAGTTGTCGCCAAACCCAAGCCAAGGCCGTCGCCAAGGTTCGCATCGCTCATTCTCACTCGTTAATAGTCTCCTGATTCACCACGATTAGCCAAAAGTGGTTGCGAAACCCAAGGCAGTCGCGAAGCCTAAACCAAAGGCCGTCGCCAAGGTTCGCACTCGCCACAGTTGACTCTCCGTGCTTTCTAATACCCTCACTAGCCCAAAGTCGCCGCGAAACCGAAGCTGTCGCGAAGCCCAAACCAAAGGCCGTAGCCAAGGTTCGCAGTCGCCAAACTTGAGTCCTCTGCTCGTCTAATACCGTCACTAGCCCGAGGTCGCCGCGAAACCCAAAGTTGCAGCGAAGCCCAAGGTCGCCGCTAAACCCAAAGTCGTAGCAAAGCCCAAGGTCGCCGGAAAGCCCAAGACCGTCAGTAAAGCCAAGACCGTCAGTAAACCCAAAACCGCCGCGATACCGGAAACCGCCATCGGAACCTCCTGCCCGATCCCCGCGCGCAAACCCAAGACAGTCGTCCGCCGCTTCCTCGAGTACATCGGCATAAGCGCGCGCAGCAGCACCACGCCCGTTTGCACGGGAGTCGCAAGCACCTCCGGACCGACTGCATCCACCTCGACCACCCCCGACCCCGCCGATGTCGCCGCCGCCAGGGAAAAGGCGAGGAAGGACAAGGCTGAAGCCGCCCGCCTTGCCTCTGTCGAAAAGGGGAAGAAAGCGGCGGAAGCTGCCGCCGCTGCGAAGAAGGCTGCAGATGACGAGGACAATGCGGCATTGCTGCCGGCGCAGATCCTGCCACAGTGAAAGCTGCTCGCGTGCAGAAGACGAAGGAGGCCAAAGCGGCCGCGGTTGCGAAAGATAAAAGCCGATAAGTTAGCACAACAGAAGAAGAAGGAGGGACGCTGCCAAGGCTGCCGCGGCTGCGAAAGCCGCCATTGTCAAGCGCGTGAGTCGCTCGCCACTCTCTCACTTGCGCCAGGGCTTACGTCGCTTTCCAGCCAATTGGCACGGTCACAAACAAGCCAACCAAGAGCGTCCAATGCCCCGACCGCGACGGTGGCCTGACTACCGTCTCGCTCGCGGACATCAATACCGCCGTGGAGCTCGCGCAGGCGGGCCCGCTGCAGACCGGGGCGAAGTTCCCGCATACGTTCGCTAACCGCGATACGCCGCCTGTCCTAGTGCCGGCGGGGTGTGTGGGGCTAGAGGAGCACGCAGTAGGAGCAGGCATGTCGGCGTTCAGCAACGAGCCGACCGCTGCGTGCGAACTTCAACCAGTTCCGTGTGCTGATCACGACACCAGACGCCTCAGGCAATACAAAGTTCTGCGGTGTTGGTATGTCTATTCTCCTTGTGCCTGTATGAGTTGACACTGAAGGGGTATTTGCTAGATGACGCACGGGAAGATAGCTCCCCAATTTAATGCGGACTTGTGCACGGAGGTGTAGATGGCTTAAAACGTTTGATGTAATATTATGCCAAGAGCAAACGATGTTCAGTGATTTAATTTGATTGTGTCGGTAAATGTGGCGGAGTCGAGTCTTGAGAACGAAACCGTGGGTTGCAACAAAGCGATCGTAATAAGACGACGCTGGACGCGTCGGGCAACACTAAGTTCTACGGTCTGGTATGTCTATTCTCCTTGCGTGTATGAGTTGACACTGATGGGGTATTTGCTAGATGACACACGGGGAGATAGCGCCCAAGTTTAATGTGGACTTGTGCACGGAGGTGTAGATGGCGGAAATGTTTGATGTGTTATCATGCTAGGAGCAAACGATGTTCAGTGATTTAATTTGATTGTTTCGGGAAACTTGGACGGAACCGAGTCTTGACAACGAACCATGGTTGCAACAAAGCGATTGTAATAAGACGAAGCCGTGCGTTACCAGCGAGAACCATTCGAGCATTCGCAGTATCGTGATTTGCTCAAGGCTAGAACATCTTCCATACGTCAACTCAGATGCCTCTGGGAAGGCTGAATTGAATTGACTGGTCCGCTTCCAAGTCAATTTCAAGCCCGATTTTCGCTTAGTGTTTAATCTCTCCTGAGCCGTTTCTCGGTGGGACCAACACTGGATATGACTCGCAATGCATAGTTCTGTAAATATGCGGGGGACTTGTGTCGTGGGGGCCGGCACCTTGGCGGCGCCGGCGCCGGCGCGCTGTGCCGACGCACGAGCGGTGTGGGTGCGCGGGCGCGTACACGTCATGATGCGGGGATGCGGCGTGCGGCTGCTGTGGATGCGCCGGCGCCCGATAGGCGCGCGTTGTGGATGGCGCATCGCTGGTGTCGGTGTGAAGGCTGGCTAGATTGTGGCCAAGCACGCGTTATGGTCGATGGCGGAGCGCGGGCGGGCAGACGTGCGGATATGCAGCGATTCGCGGGGGCACGAGCATGGGGAGGCGTCGCAGGTGGATGTGTATCGATTCGTGGAGGATGAAGTGCGACGGGGATGCGACGGGCGGTCTTGATGGTGTCGTGGACGCGCGCGCGTGCGTGGACGGCGCTGAGATGAGCGGGCGGGGGCATGGACGAGCAGCTAGGCTCGAATCCAGCCTGTCGTATCGAAAGTAAACTGTCGATAGACAGGCTGGTCGATCTGAGTTTGAAATCACATAACGCGCGCTATTCCCGATTAGGCCTATTTGTAAGCAAATTTTGAGTGTGCGGGTTCGAATCCTAACAATCGCAAATTTTGTAAAACTGTTCCCCCGAGCTCAGAGCTTTTTTTTCTTCTTACATAGACAGGCTCTGCAGCTGCCATTAGATACTTTCGACGGGCCCCGAAGCAATTGGACTGATTTTAGACTCAGGGTTGCAGCCCTCGCAATGCTTACAAATAGGCCCAAAAAGGAATCTCGCGCGTCATGGGATTTCAAACTCAGATCGACTGGTCTGTCTATCGACAGGTTCACCTCCATAGACAGAACAGTCTCTGGTCTAACGAGCAGCCAGCCCGCTCTCTTGTGTGTGCGGGGGTGGACGCGTGCGTAGCAGGTCGTGGCCGGGAGGACGGCGTGCAGTGTGGATGCCGGCCCATTGCTATCACCTAGACTCGTAACCGCTCTGCCTACGATTGGCAACAATGTGGCGAGCACGTTGCCGTAAGCAGACTGGGATGAGTTTGAAATTTTTGGGTGGGGCCGATCGCGGCCATCAAAGTAATGTTCAATTGGCTACGTCATCAAAGATATTTCGCTTGTAAACGCAGGTGACATTCCTACAGTTTTCGGAGGCTCAAGGAAAATTTTGAATAGACAGATGTTCCCAGATTTGCGTTTTATCTGTGCCTCGTCTTTCCCACTATTTTAGACACCAGACCTGCCGCCAGAACGGAAGCCATCAAAGAATTCAAACTCCTCGCACCATCATGCCAAGCAAGTACGCGCACAGCCGCCGGGCTTCTGACCGCTGAGGTGACACCCGTGATGGTAAAATGGAACCTTGCCCTTGATTGCTCCCAACTTCCGCGTTTGAGGGCGGAGATCACTTATCTAAGATCGGTACTGTCGTACGAAGATAATGACCAGTCAAGTTTAATTGTTTTACTGGTAACCGAAACGGGTACCGCAGATTACATTTGCGGGCAGCAACCCGAACGGACGCCCGACCCTGGCTAGGTCCGTGTTGGAAGGCAGGGATCTCCGTCCGCATTTAACCGAGGCCGGGGTACCCGTTGTGGTTCTATAGCTTGAAACGGGAGTCTATGCGATACTGGAAGCTGAGGTTACGCAGCCTGAGTGGACCGCGGATACCGACAGGCCGGTGGAGAGCTAGAAATTCCGTTCCAGTCCCATGTAAGCCAGAGGTGGTCTACCTGCGCCTACGGCGTTCCATCTGGGTCTACACGAGTAGACCAGAAGTGCCTACCCGACATCGACCCGAGGTTCGTCTACGTCATCCTACGTGACATAGTCACGCCCTTGGGACCGGCGTCTACGTTGGTCTACATTAGCCTACCCGCCTCGACCCACCTCAAAATAATCATTTACCCCTAATTCGGAAGTTACCTGCCCTTTCAACTTCTCCCGTGGCGTGGCCGGCCCAATTTAGACCAACTGATGGCCTGATGATGCCGAGCGATACAGTCCCGGTAGGCAACAAAGGTAAATATCTGATATTCAATCTGAACATCAACGCGCAAACCCACAACCAACGCGCAATGCACTTTTTGAAGGTAATAATTAAATCCTATGTTGGCTGAGCTTACCTGGGCCTCCGTGAGCTTACGTTGGCCTACCCGCGTAGTAGACTCGTAACCAGCCTGCCTACGGAGTGCAAAAAAAATCGGCGAGCACTTTTGCAGTAGGCAGGCTGGTAATTCTCGTTTGATCCATTGGGCGGGGCCTGAGTTTGATTTTTTTGGCGGAAGCCATCACTAAATCACGGCTGCGATCAATTTCGACTCAACTTTGGGGCCTCTAAGTCCGCCACCTACAACATGTAGGAAAATTCTGAAGAGACAGCTTTCAAGTAAGTATCATTGCATTCAGACCTTACCATTGAGCTTGGTGAAACAGATTTAAATTGAGCCCGGGGCGGAGGCCATCAAATGCCCGCCCAGCTCAATGTGATCGAACGAGAAGTACCAGTCTGCCTACGGCAAAAGTGCTCGCCACATTTTTTGCACTCTGTAGGCAGACTGGTTACGAGTCTACCCGCGTAGGCACATGTGGCCATATGTGCACCAACTCGGGGAGGCCGAGGTAGTCATGCGGATACTACTACGGGCTGTGCCTACGCCTGTAAGCAGACCCTCCGGCTACATGGGGCCAAAGCGCAGTGAGAATGCCGGCTCC
This sequence comes from Mycena vulgaris, assembly GCA_029204335.1. Taxonomy (NCBI): domain Eukaryota; kingdom Fungi; phylum Basidiomycota; class Agaricomycetes; order Agaricales; family Mycenaceae; genus Mycena; species Mycena vulgaris. The sequence continues at coordinate 27,507 of JARGYA010000854.1, forward strand.
GTCGCCCACCTCGTATTGGACCTTGAAATTAACGTAAAGATGTTGATCTGGATCGTTCTGGCCGGCGGTGACTCAGCCCCGCGAGGCCCGTCCTCCCTGACAGGTACCTACATAGGCGCCGGGCGGACAGCATCACACGGCTAAAACCCTAGCCCCAGCAAGTTTCATCCATTGGGTGAGGATGATAGTTAGCAGCATGCGTGCTCACAACCCGCTGGTCCGTGCGATATCAGCAGTGGATATCTTGTAGGCGATGGGGAGACCAAAATTAGACGCAAATCCCGTCTTGGCCGCGGGGGGACGATGATCGCCCAATCTCCTTGGAGATTCGGACGGATCATCCCTCGCATGCTGATCACCGCCAGGGTTCCGAAACAGTTAGATATGTGGTTGGGCGACCTCAAGCTCGGGGCCGACGTTTAAAAGACGCCGATGCTGGCTACATTTCTTCACCCTCGAGTTGCACCTTGGGTCCCTTTCATTTCGGCACTTTCCTCATTTCTCCCCTTTCATCACCGCAGGTGCGTCTTTGTCGCTGTGTATGACGGCGCCCTCGTTTGCTCACATCCTGCACCTCAGGTCCGGTACTCTTTCATTTTTTTTTTCGCACATCACGAGCATCGACACACTCCTAATTCTGATACATCATGAACCGACGTCTCCTCGCCCTTTTCATGCTTCTCTTTGTTGTGCTCGCCGTGGTGGCGGCTCCTGTTGATGGGAATGTGCGTATATCGCTTTAACGCGCAAAGGACGCAGTTGACACCCCTTCCAGAGTCTTGAGGCGCGCAAGAAGACTGCCGCGAAGCCCAAGGCGAAAGCCGCGCCGAAGCCCAAAGCTGTTGCGAAGCCCAAGGTTCGCATCCAATGCAATGTGTCCCGCTCCCTTAATAATTTTCTCCTTAGCCCAAGCCGAAAGTTGTCGCCAAACCCAAACCAAAGGCCGTCGTCAAGGTTTGCATCAGTCATCCTCACTCGTTAATAGTCTCTTAATTCACCACGAGTAGCCCAAAGTGGTTGCGAAACCCAAGGCAGTCGCGAAGCCTAAACCAAAGGCCGTAGCCAAGGTTCGCAGTCGCCAACCTTGAATCCTCTGCTCTTCTAATACCGTCACTAGCCCAAAGTCGCCGCGAAACCCAAAGTCGTAGCAACGCCCAAGGTCGCCGCAAAGCCCAAGGTCGCCACCAAACCCAAGACTGTCACTAAACCCAAGACCGTCACTAAACCCAAAACCGTCACTAAACCCAAAACCGTCACTAAACCCAAAACCGTCACTAAACCCAAAACCGCCACTACCGAAAATCCCCATTGGAACCCAAAACCGTCACCCCAAAACCTCCTAAACCCAAAACCCCGCTACCGAAAATCCCCCCCCCTGCTCCCCCGCGCGCAAACCCAAGACAGTCGTCCGCCGCTTCCTCGAGTACATTGGCATAAGCCCGCGCAGCAGCACCACGCCCGTTTGCACGGGAGTCGCAAGCACCTCCGGACCGACTGCCTCCACCTCGACCACCCCTGACCCGCCGCCGCCAAGGAACAGGCGAGGAAGGACAAGGCTGAAGCCGCCCGCCTTGCCTCTGTCGCAAAGGGGAAGAAAGCGGCGGCAGATGCGCTAGCTGCGAAGAAGGTTGCAGATGACGAGGACAATGCGGCCATCGCTGCCGGCGCAGATCCTGCCAAAGTGAAAGCTGATCGCTTACAGAAGACCAAGGACGCCAAAGCGGCCGCGGTTGCGAAAGATAAAGCCGACAAGGCAGCACAACTGAAGAAGAAGGAGGACGATGCCAAGGCTGCCGCGGCTGCGAAAGCCGCCATTGTCAAACGCGTGAGTCGCCCGTCCCTCTCGCTTGCGACACTGCTCACGTCCTTTGCAGCCAGTTGGGACGGTCACGAACAAGCCAACCAAGAGCGTCCAATGCCCCGACCGCGACGGTGGCCTGACTACCGTCCCGCTCGCAGACATCAAGACAGCCGTGGAGCTTGCGCAGGAGGGCCCGCTCCAGACCGGGGCGAAGTTCCCGCATACGTTTGATAACAGCGAGGTGCGTCGGGCCGTTACGGCTTTCTTGTATCTAGAGCTGACGCGGGCTGTGCAGGGTGTCCTAGTGCCGGCGGGGTGCGTGGGTCTAGAGGAGCACGCAGTGGGGGCAGGCATGTCGGCGTTCAGCAACGAGCCGGCCGCGCGTGCGAAATTCAACCAGTTCCGTGTGCTGATCACGACGCCAGACGCCAAGGGCAACACACAGTTCTGCGGTGTGGTATGTCTATCCTCCTTGTGCGTGTATGAGTTGAAACTGATGGGGTATTTGCTAGATGACGCACGGGCAGAAAGCGCCGTCGTTTAATGTGGACTTGTGCACGGAGGTGTAGATGGCGGAAACGTTTGATGTATTATTATGCTAGGAGCAAACTATGTTCAGTGATTTAATTTGATTGTTTCGGTAAATTTGGCCGCAGTTAAGTCTTGAAAGCTCATGAGAACGAAGGGTTGCAATCCAGCGATTGCGATAAGACGGTGCCGTGTTATCAGCAAGAACCGCTTGAATGATGTCGCAGCCTCGTGATTTATTCGCGGTGCGCAGAACCTCTTACATGCGTCAACTCAGATGTCTCTGGGAAGGCTGAATTGACTCGACTGACCCCTTCCAAGCCAATTTCAAGCCCAATTTTCCCTCGGGGTATAATCCGTCTCGAACCATTTCTCGGTGGGACCAATGCTGAATAGGACTCGCAGCAATGCATATATATATGTATATGTATACAGTGTCCATGACGCGACGATAATATGCACATACATTCAATCCCTTCAATTTTAATTCCACTGTCGCTTCAACCGCCCACCTGAATCGCTAAAGAAGTTGGGAGATTCTTCGCTCATGAGCCCAGCTTGAACTGGACGAGGAGCCCCCCAAACAACGGAGGAGAATGAGTGAACTCGCAGTAAGTCCTCTGGACCATGTGCCCAGACATCTTGCGTCATCAGGCAGTTCGATAGCGTCCACTCCGCTGGGGCTGCCTAGAGAAATCCGCCTTTGATAACGTGTTCTGCACGGCACAGCGAGTGGAGCCTTCCGCCGTTGATGTCGCGAGTTATCGCCCAGAGAATACATGCCTATATGGACAGTTCTTGCCGGGAGGCTCGGGAGATTGGTTGAGCAGGCATTGCAGCACGCTGGATTGAGACTCGACTCGCCGCGGAGGTTCATCAACAAGAGCTGGGATTTTTGGCAGAGAGGGGTGGAACGTTGTCCGTGTCGGTCAACTTTGCAGGAGCCCAAGATTATGTGGGAGTGCCGATAAATTCATAGACGCGTTCTCCTGCGCATAAGTATCTCGCATGTTGACTGGCGGAGAACAGTGGCGTACATATCTTTCAGAAGGATCGCCAGATTCTAAATATGCTAAAGAAAAACAGGCGCGGACTTGAAGCAAGCTCAGTCAGGGGCCATATTCCATGCCCCGAGCCACCGGAACGCAGAGCTGCCGTGATTTCCCAGATGTTTTGACCGCAGTTAGTTCGCTGCAAGAGCTGCAGATGTTACCCACGCGGCATTAGTTCCCCAGATATTGCAGGAATTGAGCTGGATTGGGGCAGCACACGCCGTAATAGCCGAGATGGTCGTGGTTTGAAAGTAAAGACTGTTGCCTTATTGGTCCTGCCGAGGTTGGCCTCTGCTGCCATCATCGACCGACATCGGGCTTCATCGGAGCTGGTCATCGAACCGCTAGCGAGTACGGTTGATTTCCTGCGAGATTTGGAAGGGCATTGGACTTGAGGTAGTGAAGCCACGGGGTGTTCTTGAAGGAGATGGAGGAGAACGCTCAAATGAATGAGATCTGATGGAAAGGCAGCGAAAAGGGAAGAGTTAGAACGCCTAGGGTGCGCGGGCGCGTACACGTCGTGATGCCGGGACGTGGCGTGCCGGCGCTGGGAATGCGCCGGCGCCGGGGAGGCGCACGTTGTGGAGGGCGCGGCGCTGGTGTCCGTGTGAAGACTGGGGAGATTGCGTCCAAGCGCGCGGTGTGGAGCGGCGATGTTGATCGCGGAGCGCGGGGGAAGACGTGCGGATGTGCAGCGATTCGAGGGGGCGCGAGAATGGGAAGGCGTTGTAGGCGAATTCGTGGAGGAGGAGTGTGACGGGGATGCGGCGGGCGGTCTTGATGGCGTCGTGGACGCGAGCGCATGGGTGGACGGCGCTGAGATGAGTGGGCGGGGGCGTGAACGAGGGGCCAGCCCGCTCTCCTGTGTGCGCGGGGGTGAATGCGCGCGTAGCAGGTCGTGGTTGGGAGGACGGTGTGCAGTGTGGATGCTGCTATGCAGGGGCGGGGCGGGAAGCTGCGCGCCGGGCATTGCGGATCTGGCGCGGGTGGCGCGCAGCGCCGGCCCGCGGATGTGGATGCGGGGATGGAATGCACGCGCAGGCCCCTGCCCTTCTTCTGTGTGTGCGGGCGGTGGAGGTAGAGGCGTTCAGCGACGGCAGGTGGGTATCACCGCGCATTGTAGAATGCGCGCGCGAGGGCCTGCCTCGCGCGTGGTGGAGATAACGCGGCAATGCAGCTACACACACGAGATGGAGAGGCGCACGTCCCTGAGCAGGCGGGACGATGTGTATTGTGTGCGCGGGTGGATGCAGCACTGTGGAGGGTGTGCGTGCGGAGGCCGTCGTGTGGGCGCAGCACTGGCGCGTTGGCGAGTGGGGACGTGGATCGTGCAGGCGAGACTCGCCGATGCAGCACAGCGACACGCGGTGCAGAATTCGGTGGGGGCCGGCGCAACGTGCGAGCGCGAAACACCGAGGGACGGCGCTCGAGGATGCACCGCGGCTCGTTGAGTGTGGACGTCCCGCAGCGTGAGGTGTCGGCGCTCCTCCTTCTCATCCTTCGCGCATGGTGTTCATGGATTGGATTGAGGAACAATGGAAGGGACAGCAAGAGAAACCAACTCGCGGCTTATGACTCGAGCCCGAATCGAACGGGGCCGCCTGCAGAACGTGAGGGATCGACATAGTAAGAAGGCGCGCGCCACGTCGCTCGTGAGCCTTCTCCACTCCAGCATGGCCCTGGTTGCATGCGAGGCTTTGAAGACGGCCAGGGAGTGTGGTTGGTTTGATTGGTTTACTGCGAGATTTGGAGGGGCATTGGCCTTGAAATTTTGAGGCCACGGCTTGTTGTTTAAGGAAGAGGACCGTGGGTCGCTATGCCAGTGGATTGAGTTGGCTGCGTTGCGCGGATTGAGAATTAGAGAACTGCGCCAGAACTGCACGTGCGAGAGCAGTAAGACCGAGTACAGCGAGGCTACAAATAACAGCGAGAATTACCGGACGTCGACCGACCTGTTTGGAGCAGGAGTGGCAGAGGCGGCGTCGAAGGAAGAGTTGAGGAAGAGGAAAGAAGGCCCCACGCCTCGGATCACCTCGGGGATCAGGCGACAAATAATATCCAACATGGCCACATCGCACCTTCCTCGTGACCTCCTCCTTTGGCAAACGACCAACTCAATCGTCGCGTTTCGCTCGGTTTCTCTCTTCCACCCTCTTGTCAATTCGATTTTACAACAGCTTCCGACTTCCAAGAGCAATACTTGGTAGATGGTGTACCAGCATTGATCACGTCAACAATGGCATTTGACTTAATTTGACTTGATTGCCACATTTCACAGCCTCGTCTGCCACTGCCTTTCCTCGGCCTTTCTGCTACTTCCACGATCTCGCTAACCCCTCCGCATTGCAATGCCTCGTGTATCTTCCCTCGCCTCCAACCCTTCCGCTTCACCTCTACCACCGGCTCCCGCGATTGCCGCGAATTTCCTCTGCGATGCTTGCGGACAAGCTATCCCCGGTGTTTCTCCGCGCGTGCACTGCCTTGCCTGCCCGGACCACGATCTATGCGCTACCTGTGCGCTCGGCGAGCGATTCGGCGGCCAGCATACTGCGGCGCATGCGACGACGGTCTACCGCGTCAGCGGGGACGCTACTGTACAGCCGCTCCTCTCCCAGGCGTCGATTTCCTACACGAGATCGACGAATGCTGGGGCGACTCCGAGCGCAAACTTCCATCAATTCTCGAGTACCGCTGGCACGACTTTGGGGGGCTCTGTGAGTGAGGGAGGAACAGCGTCGACCGTATCGAGCGCGGGCTCGACATACCCCTCCCATAATTTCGGAGCACCGCCGGCGTCTGTCAGTCTTGGCGGTACTGCGGCATCCGTGCAACCCAGTCACGGCTGGACACCATTCTTTGACACGGAGATGAACCCGACATCAATCTTCATCGCGGTGATGGGTGCCCTCTTTGCACAGCGCGACCGTGCTGGGACCGGATTCCTCGCGCCTGAGGTGTACTCGCGCCTCCTTGACGATATGGGGTATCCTGTGGAGGAGAATGTTTGTGCGTCTTCTCTTCTCATCCAGTGCAATTTTAATCGAACACGATCTGATTCTCACGCACAGGGAAATCGCGCCTCGGACCTGAAACGCCCACACAACCACGCGAGGCGCCCGCGGACGCAGCGCTGAAGCTCGTATTCGACATGTTCGCCATCGACCATGCCGTCCAGACGCGTCCCGCCACGCACTACCAAAATGCTCACAGGCTGATCAACGGGATCCCGGTGCCACCGATGCCAATGCTGACATCACAGGGGCTCGTGGCGATAACGACCATCGAGGCGCTGTCCGACCCTGCGGGGATTTGGCCCAGGCTCTCGCACATAGTGGAGATGTATGGGCTTTATAGTATGGAACCGTACAGACACTGGGGTCCAATGCCGCGCGGTGTACTCCCTGAGCAGCCTGATCCGAGGATGCTAAACCGAATAGCGGCGGCTTAGATGGGAAATTAGGATGCACACACTTGTACGAAGGAGGGAGGTGGAATCACGCAAAGAGATGCCAAGGTTGAGACTTAATAACGACCTTTGTTTGGACTGTAATCATCGCTATTTCATTTTTCAAGAATTCCCGAGTCGTTGATGGCTTACCGATGAGTCTCGAGAAATTGAACTCGCAAAATGAGCCGCAAGGGATATAGTCCGTCGAAGGACGGCCGCACATTCCTCCGAACTCTATACGCCCGATATTCAGCACTTAGGGTGTATTTTAATTGACACAGATGATAGATCGAATGTGTGGCAGCGGGCGCTCAAAAGACCCCTCCGCTCTCGAGCCGTATTTCCTGGGCACCCAGATCTGAGCAAGACATGCTACAGTATGAAATCCGAAGTCAAATGGAACGACAACCTGGGGGAAGAAACCCTTCCTGAGCCCGAGTCGAAGGGGTGCGTGCAGATAGAAGCGGAAATCACTGTAGTGAGGAGCTGCGGACCGCAGTGGTGGTTTCCTGCGGGGTGCGGGCTGAACGAGGTCGAGCGCAGAGCAAAAAAAGTAGAGGCCCCCAGCACATGGCTCGAGCCCGAGTCGAACGGGGGTGCCTGCGAAATCTAACCAAAGATTCAAACCACAATATGTATGGGCGGACCGCTCCGCTCTCGAACCTTGCAAACTCTGTTGAAGACCCAGATTTGTACAAGACATTCAAAGTGCGGTGCTGGTGGGTTTCCATATCGCACCCAGATAATTTGATGATTTGGGAGCCGTCAAGTCGATGATCATTTGCGGGGTGCGGGCTGAGAGGTCGAGCGCGAAGCAAAAAGAAGTAGAGGCCACCAGCACATGGCTCGAACCCGAGTCGAACGGGGTTGCCTGCAGATGACTTCCGCAAGAGATCCAAATGCAATGCAGGTACGGACCACTCCCGCTCTCAAGCCTTGTTCTGTCTATTGCGGCCCTGGATTTGGTGAAGACATTTTATAGTGCGCTGCGGATTTTAAGGTATGAATCGGAGTGAATTGGTGGACACATTCCCGGCGCCGAAACCCGAAGTTAAATCGAACGAGAACCTGCGTTGAGCTGGGGGGGAAAAGAGTATACTCACGCCAGGAGGAAGGCTCGAGCCCGAGTCGAACGGGTGTTCCTGCGGATGGAGCGCTCGAGCCCGATCGCCCCTCTCGCGAACCTTGAGTTGTTGGAGACAATATTTGAAGTGTATCGCGAGTTAGCAGTGATATTTAGAAGCCCGAGGATCTCAGTGAATTGACCTAGGCACAGTCCCGGCGCTGAGATCTGAAAGAGAATCGAACGAGAACCGCGCAGGGGAACGGGCCAAAAACCTCGTCTGCCACAAAACACGGCTTGAGCCCCAGTCGAACGGGATCCCTGCGGCGTAAATCTACCCTGATGGAGGAGCGGGGACAATGGGCAAGTGCGGATCCCTCCGCTCTCAAGCCTTAGTTCCTCTGGCGAGTACCCAGATCTGAGCAAGACATGCTACACGAAGTGAAATAGTCGATGTCAGAAGAAGGCAGGAAGGAGGAAGCAACCGGATCGTAGCGGATCATTCCGGGATATCGGAAAAATCAAATTTGCCTTATAAGATGGAAGTGTCTTATAACGACCTTATAAGGTCCTGATAAGGTCTCAAAAGAGACTTTCGTCTTATTAAAAGGTCATTATAAGGTCATTATAAGGCTGATATTTTTGAGGTTTTTCCGACAGAGTCGGCACGAGGTGACAAACACGGGCACATCCCGCCACCGCCAACTCTGAGAACTCAAACGGCTTTCTGCTGTCGTGCGCATTGACACCTCCGCGCGTGAACGTGCTTGGGGCAGTATCTTTGAGGCAGGATGTCTATATATGCAAGAGCAGCGCCGTGGATGGGAGTTACACGACGGTCGCATCCGTCCTGCGTTCCTTTGGGTGGCCTGCGCACCATCCTTCGCTCGTTCTACGACGCTGACACCATACACGGTACGTGCCCCCCCCGTCGTTTGATGCCTTCTCTCTTTTCCACCGCCGCACACCTCGAGGTCCTACCCGCCTTCCTCTATCTATAGACACTCGATGACCACACTAGTCCCACGACCGGCGGGAGAAGGCGCTGCGAGCGTGTTTAATGGGCATTTAGGTTACGTTTCCGTCCTTCTGTCCCCACGCCTGCCCGTTTCCAATCCTTCAATTCTTGGCTGTACGTTTACCCATCTCAGCTCCCCGTCCTCTCCCACTGCCGCTCCCTCTTCACGCCTAACGCTCCTTCCTCTCGCGCGTCCTTGATCGTCACGTCAGCGTCCCAGTCCCATTCATATGACAGTATTTATCACTAAAAATTGCGTGGTGATGTTTTGTACACGGTGCTCGTGGTGCGAGAACGTGGTTCGGGGTCGCAGAATGAGGTTTCTGAACAGTTTCATGCTATTTGGGCGGTGGTTTTGTCACCTTTTCGTGTTTCTTTAACATGAATTGTGCTTTCCCTGTCCTCATTTAATTGACCAGCCGTGAGGTTGAACATCATTTCGAGTTGCCGCCCAGCTGCCGAGAGCCGGATCACGAAAACTCCCCGCTTACAGCCATCGGCCGATGTCCTCCGTAACAACTGGCACTCAGCAAGTACTCAGTGATCATTACCATTCCGGCAATATATCCATGGAAGTGCACTAATATCTTTCTTTAAACTTCTGACCTATAATTCTTTGCTAGTTAGTAGTCATCGGTGGCCCCGCCCCCTTCATGGTTCCAATACAAACGGTCTCAAACGGTCTCATTGGAAGCCTACAAAGCTGATCATGCTTAGAAGGCACCCAATGGTACCCGTCATACAGCCTATAAGCCCCTAAGAGCTTCCCATGGCCTATTCATACGTGCAGAAATTATGTTGTGTTGATTTTTGCATTAGCTTCCAGCCGTGGGAATGGCAGTTGACTTCGGATATGATGGGCAAACATTCGGCAAGCCGTGACCACGAACCACGAACCACAGTAAGCACGTTGTTCGAGCACGCACCTGAGGTCACGTAATATTTCGTGAGAAATGCTTTTATACATTCATTCCCACCCTTTCTCCCTTGCCCTTGCCCTTCCCTTCACCCACGCCCGCGCGCCCACTTTCTCGATAGCCCGCGCTCCAATGCCCATCTCCTCGCCATCCGCCTCCTGCCCCTCCGACTCCCCGTCGCGTCCTTCTCCCGCCCCTTTGACCCCGCGCCCGTTATCCCATCTCGCTTCCTCGCGCCCGCATCTCACTCCCCGCATCTGCTAATCAGCCCACAGAAAACAAACGCGCTCCGTCATCGTGGAGGGCTGCCGCAGCAGAGATGTGCCGCGTTCTTGTGCTGAGCGCAGGCGGATGCACCGCGGACCTGCGGAGGTGCACGCGCGGTGGATGCACGCGTTGCAGACGGCGCGCGAACAGCGAACAGCGAGCAGCGCGGCCGGCTCTCTTCGTATGCAGCGCGCAGTCGTGCAGGCACAGCAGCTTCTCGTCGTTGTGATGCGCCCGCGCGTGCGGGTGGGCGTCGCCGTGGACGAGCACCGAGCGTGTGCGTGGAAGGGGGCATGGAGCTCCCGTGCGGGCGAGTGCGGGGGCACAGTGGCGAGGATGTGTGGCACGCCGGCCGGACGTCGTGGAGTAGTCCAGTGGGAGTGGAGCTGCGCGTACATTCTCGGGGCCAGCACGCGGCGCTGTGGAGGCGCCTGCGCGTCGGAGTCGGTACATAGGCGTGCTGCGTGGCGGGCGCTGGATGTCGGCGTGTACGCGAGCGGTGGATGTGAATGCAGCGCAGCGCGGCCGAATGTGCGCGGATTCGCGGGGGTGCGCGGGGGATGCGCACGCAAGGCATGGACGCGTGCGCGCGCCGGTGGAGGTGCGGACGGACTCGGCGTGCGGACCGCGTGGATGCGGGCGGGTGTACGTGGTGGTGAGGAGTGAGCAGCGCCGCCCGCCGTCCTCGTGCCGCGGATCCAGCGAGCCGCGCCGAGCGGGGATGATAAGAACGAGCGCTGCTGTCGTGCGTGGTCGCGGCGGTGCAGATCCGCGCTGGTATGCAGCACGCTCGTTGTTGCGCACAGATCTAGCGAATGGGCGCCGTACACGCTCTCTGATCTCAGCGCGAGTGGGTTCCGCGCCAGCTACTGCGGGCTTTGCCATGAGCGGCACCGCTGTGTTAGGCCTGGATGGCCGGGATCTGGAAGTCCTTCGCCATGCCGCATTTACTTTGACTTTGGTTGAATCATAATTTCGCTGACATCATCTATTTCTCTGAAGCTTTTAAAGTCCGCTTTAGGCTAATCGGCTCCAGATCTTCGGAAGATCGGCTTTAAACTTTGAGGCGCGCTCTCTTGTACCCTGTAAACACGGGCCCACGTAGCCACGTAATCCCATCCTATCGGCTTCCACCATCTTTGTGATCAGTGTAGACCAACTGGCCAGAGGGATATCGGCTATCCCTCGCCCATTCCACTCAGGAACGTCACCAGTCGGCTCTTTAGCCACCAATACCCCCGAATCACGCCACTCGACCTCGCAATCATTTTCCCTCGCTTTCGCACTCTACCGACACTCTTCCAACGACCGTCTTTTTCATTCTACTTTTCGACGTCTTTTCCCTCTCAAAAATCGCTTTCCTAATATCGGACCACCGACCCTATTCAACAACCTACAAGCGAGATCTCTCACTCTTCTTCAACGCCGCCGCTATCGAGATTCGCGGATGCAGAGCGCGCTGCAGACCCACCTGCTCGCTGCAATCCTATGTACCCACCTCAAATGAACAAATGTGCTTCATTCACAAACACACAAACTTCTCCAACAATACCGCGTTTCAGGAGATCTATATGACTGACCAGCCCTCGCTCCGATAGCCGAGGTGATCCGATCCGATCCGCTTCCTCCTTCCTCCTTCCTTCGACGTCGACTTTGCGACTCGGGTTTTAACTCTCTGGATCTGTTCCGGTATCGAGAATGCTGCAGCGCACTTCGGGATGTCTCCCTCGTATCTGGGTACTCAACCAACAGAACGAGGCTCGAGCGCGGAGCGGTCCGCACCTGCACACTGCTATCGAATTCGGCGCCATCTACTCTGCAGGATTCCCCGTTCGACTCGGGCTCGAGCCGTCTGCTGGTTGATTCGGTTTCCTTTTGCATCGTGCTCGACTCATGCACTCTTAAAATAATTCAACTCGACGGTGCATCATCTTTTCCTTCACTGTTTCCGCGCCTCCGAACTGCTTTGAGTCACCCTGGATCCCCCTGCGACTCCTTCCTGAATAACTCAAGCTTCCTTCCGCATTCGCGACTCATTAACTAGTGAACCAACCCTGTTGAATGCGAACATTTCGGAATGTCTCCAACAATCAAGGTATGGAGGAGAGTATGGCGGTCTCGAGGGCACATCAGAGTTTTGACAGATCTCTGGTGGGCCTTGCTTCACCTCGTACAAGGCCAAACAAGGCCTAAAAATGTCAAAAAGGTCAAAAGGTCGAAGGTTCGCAATAGAGGTCGTAATTTTCACAAGGACGAGGAGTTTGACTGCGCAGCTCGAGAAAAGAAGAAGCGATGGATCGGGCCTATGGCCGAGTCGGACGACATTTCTGCAGATCGAGGGGCGACCAAACTAGTGGAAGTGGAAGTGACTTCCACTGCCATCAAACACTACTTCTACTTCCACTGACAGTCTGCAGTGGAGGTAGAAGTCGCTTCCACTTCCACAGGCAGTTGTCCCGCTCTCGCCCACTTTTGATACTTTTGCCGACTAAAGCCAAAATGAATTGATTCGGAACTTCTTGCGCGGAGGCACAGGTGTCATAAATACCAGGAGAATCAAACCAATGGAATAGCTCTTTATGTGTCGACTCAGGGCAAGGATTACCCGTCGGTGACACAATTCCACCGAATTTTCGGGATTAATATAGGAATTCTTGAGCATGAACGGAGGCTGAAATTGTCCCAACGATGTTCTGATGTCTCCCTGAGCCATGCACACATAACTCATCGAGGAAACAGAAAATTGAGGGGAGGTGGTGGGAGGAAAGAGTGAGTGCCAGGGAAAGAACAATGGGTATCATCCCTGACGGAATTGAGACTTGAATCTGGCGCATCAGTTGCACGCTGCGTCACACATCCGGCGCGTGGCAGTCACTTCCACTGGTAGGGTGCTTCTACTTCCATTGACTCCTACTTCCACTACTTCTGTACTTCCTCCTCAGATGTGTTGATGATATCCTACAAATCTGGTACGTGAATCTTCTATGGACCAGATTCTCCTCCACGCCCGCCTCAGGATCAACTACTGCCGGCACAGAGGTGAGCGGTCGC
>JARGYA010000855.1:0-40633 GCA_029204335.1 Mycena vulgaris
CTTCTCGATGCCAATTAACAATGCTGCTATTCGACAGTCCAAGTGTGGGGAACTTCACGGTAAAGGACTCGGGGGTGGGCTGAATAGCCTTTGGAAACAAGAGCAGAAGGTCGGGATGAATAGCCGTTGAGACTCGGACTCGACAGTGAGAGCGAGAGGATGAAAAGGTGACGACGGGTGGCTACCACGTCAACATCGGAAATATCAGAGAGCCTGGATCCCGGCAGCCGTAAAAACAAGAAGCAGCCAAACGCGGAGTCCCATCCTTCCGCCGCTAAAGGACGCCGCTGTTGGTCGTGGTTACTGCTGGTTGACTGCTGGTTCCCGAACCAGAACCGCTGGCGTTCCGAAATAACAGACCCGTACAAACAAGAAAGACTTCTACACGCGCACGCGCAGGTGGTTGATATCCCAGTACTTACGCGGAGTCCCGCACGAGGGAGATCGTAAGTCCCGTTGGGAGACACGCACCAGCGTGATAGTCTGGGGACAAACACCAACGTGATAGTCGTGGCCCCAATCTCGAGGTCGGAGTGCACCACACGCCCGCCTGTCGCCCCGTCGTCGGGGCGGGCGTGCCGCCGATGTCGCTCTGCGCGGAAATCCCACGGCGTCCCACAGCACCGCCGAACAAGTTCGACTTCGTCTCTTCTACGACGCAGCCGATGTTCTCGTTTGTGCGCACAGGTCAGTATATATAATTGAAGACGCTGCAGTGGGAGACACTCATGCTTGTACCGCTCCGGTTCGAGGCGAAGGCCACATGTTTGCGAGCCGACGTGAAGGGAGTAGCGGTTTGAGTTTCGAGATTGACTTCGAGGAGCGGGTTGGGTTAGACGGGGATGAATGAACACCTGCGTTTTTCTGAACGCACCGAGTATGTAGGTAGCAAGAGGAGACGCGGCTTGAACGTACGATGATGTCGATCTCCCCCAAAACCTAAACTTGAGTGGAGAGGGACAGCCACGCTGAACGATCATGACGCTAAGCCAAACGGGATGTAGTGGGCATCGAAGATGAGCAGGCTCCCAATCGTCACCGGCTGGATGCTCTTCAGGTACACGCTGTTGCGCCCAAAGCCAGCGCCGTCGGTTTGTTATTCACCTTGCCGATGACGTGCACTGCGTGAGATTCGCGGCGATGGCGACGGACTGGGAGAGGTAGCGGATGTTTCCGGGCGCGCATCGACGCACCGAAGATGTGGGGGTCAGTGTACTTGAAGGCCGGAAGGCTGAATTTACGAGTGTCAGCATGTGTATTGCGCTGGCCGGCCACGATACGCACAAGCTGTCTCCGGCGAGGTCTTGCGAAAGATAATTCCGGGCACGCACAAGAGATGATATCGGGCTCAGGAAGAGCAACCGACGGACTGGGAGGCATGGTAGGATCCAGCGAGGAGGGGGAAGCAAAGACAAGGGGGGAACGGAGGGAGTGTCTGCTCAAACAAGAGGAACCCACCAAAAACAGCCGCGTGGTAATTCGCCGAAAAAAGTAACGCTTTCAGCGCTTGAATCGTCTGGAGTCAGATGAAATGGACGAGGGAGCCGACAGAGTAATTGCAATATTCTGAGGCCGGGTGGACAGATTTTAACGGCGCTCGGATATGAATATCGGAAGACTTACTTTGACCACCATACATATTTTGGTGCGGGCGGCGTTGACATTCCCACCCTGTTTAGGAGGGCTAAGGGACCTCGCCACGCGGAGTGAATATAAAATAAAACTTACCTGGAACGCAGTTTTCTGGCTGCGTGCGCTACTGCGTCGGTTACACGGGTGGACACTGTACGCAGCTGTTTGCCATGAATGATATTTCTGTCGTTCAGCTCGAAGATCGATATCTCGTGGTGCAATGCAGGGTGGGGAGCCCGCAGATTCAGAGGGCACCAAAGGTTCCGCAGAGTGCGGGGACGAGGGGGGACGAGGCGGGCACCACAGGGTCCGCAGAGGGCGGGGAAGAGACGGGCGGATGTGGCGGTGCATACGCAGACCATTCGTAATGTTCATCAGAATTCCATGCCGGGGGAGCCGCCGGGGAAGAAGATGGGACAGGTTGGCCCGGGTTGAAAGCTAACCCATAAAACTCGTTCCGCGCCCCGAAATTCTGGCGCGAGTGTGGGGGCGAAATTAGACTGGAATGATCCGAGATCAAAGTTGAATTCGTAGCTAGAATCCGCGAAGAAATGAAAGATCGAACTGAATGTCCGGAGCGTCTGGTGTCGGGAGAGGGAACTAGCACGGTATCGGCAATGAATCGGGAGGCAAGGGAGATACATGGTCATCTGAATTTCCTAGTTCTTGAGCGCCGCATTTACTCGGACCGGACCATTACATACGGTTGGTGTACCCAAAGAACGGTGTAAACGCAGCGGGTATACCGGCGATGCCGCCGTTGAACCCTGATTAATAAGATTCCCGTGGTCAGAGTCAACTAGATTAAACTTACCAACGAAGAACGGTGTACCAACCGCGGGTATTGGAGCAATTTCTATGTCGCTTGCGTAAGATCTATGTCGTTCGAGTTAAATACACATACCGTTGACGCGTGGGACCGGTGTACCCACCACGGGTGTCGCAACAATCTCTGCGGGGAGTCTAATTTATCCCGTTGTCGAATGTCAGATGAGCCACGTACTGTCTGCGCAGAGAGACATCTCAGAGAGCTCTGCATCAACAATCATTAGTATTACCAACGCTGAGGTGGGAAATGATCACGATCCTGTCGTCCGTTTTGGAAGAGGTAGCGTCTTACTCGGTCGTAGGACCTCGCCGATACGATGACGGAATCATCGCTGGTCTTGCGGGATGTTTTCGCATTGGACCGCGCAGTGGATGTACCGTTCAGGGACTTGAGTTCGGTCGTGCTAACGCGGTTGGAATTCAGACAAAATATGATACCTCACTGACAGCGAGTCTATAGCGTCCCAACCCTAGCTCAGTATGAGTCTTCTGACGCGTGTTCGAGAAGTCATATATTCTCAATTGAAACTGCTACTATTTCAACTTCTGCCTGCCTCGCCCCCAGCCACAGTGCCAAAAGCACACCCCAGCTCAACTCGCCGGAGATATTTCTGCCGCTTCAGCAGGCGCATGCACAGTCCGACGCACACGTCGAGTTCGCGATTATCGGGGGCTTTTCTTGCCCATTGCCACACTGGAATGGCAGCTGCAGGCAGTATTCGGCTTGCCCGTCGCCGCTGCAGCTGAAGCCGAATACTTCGCACGTCTACATAGTGCCGGTGAGCTTAACGAAGTGGGAGTTTATGAGATCGGAGCGTACGGGAACGCCGCGTGCAGCGGCGTCGACGATGAGCTGAGTGTTAGGTTTGAGTGACGAATGCTGCCGCGGACGGGGTGCTCACATTGGCAACCGCGACGGTGAGGAATGGGACGAGGAGGGCGATAATGAATTTTATTGGAGATTCGTGGGTAAGATTGGAAGTGTTGGTTTGTCTGTATAAACGCGCACCCGGCTTTTAAGCAGATTACGGGGCAACATATGCATGGGGCATTCAGGGTCATTTCAATGGGAGTGACAAAAAGTTTATCCTGAAACAAATGCGGGATGCCGTCCCATTCATTACGCCGCTGGGTTCTGAGAGTTCACTTTTTGGCTTGCAAAAGCGGCTTACGCCCGCGCCGATTGGCTTGTTTCGGGCGGGGCGTGGATTTTGGTGGTATCACACGCCCACGCCCGGTATTTCGGCTTGCAAGCCATTTTGTCGGCTTGGCAAGCCACTTTGACCAAAGTGGCTTGCGCTCACTGCACGTCATGTAGGACCCTAGGGTTGGATCTTATGTGGCAAATACATTACTATATGTCCCCTGCAGGTACCTAGGACCTCAATTGTCACAAATTTCAACATACTCGTCGTCGCCATGAAAAATGATGACGGCAACTCATACCCCACATGCAAGCCAGCAGGCTTGTGAGGCTTAACCAATACTCCATGCTTCTGAGTGTCCATCTGCATTCGAAACATTGGAAGAAGTGTCCACCATGCAAAGATATTCGCTGTTCAACTCACCCGACTTTTGAATGACACAAGTGTTTCAGTACCTCAAACTGAATTTGAACAGATTCCTTCACATGAAGACTTTGGATACTCCAGAGGTCAAGCCAGCTCTCTGGACATCTATTCTAGGTTGCGGTCTTCGTTAGTTGATATCAGTTGAACCAGGTTCTTGACCGTCACCAGTCGAATGTGCGTAAATACTCAAGACTTTGATGCAAACTCCCCGGATGAACACATTTGAATAATCTGGGGCATTCTCGGGCCCAGGATGCGCCAAAAAATCATTATTTTCCTTTGGCAACCAAGTGGCTTGCGCAAGCCATTCTGTCTGATGCCATCAAAATGGGCGTGGGCACGGCTTGTTACGAAAAATTAAGGGATTCATACCATAATAAGGTCAATGCCATCTCAGTTATATCTCATTTACCTACTCCTAGCATGTTGCAGCAAGATCTTGGTGAATTGGCACCGGGTTGAGAAATTTTGAACTCGTCAAATGCCATCACAAGCAATCCTGGTGACAAAGTGGCTTGTGTCCGATGATTTTCAATTAAAGCTTTGGAGACCATTCTATTGTTACTTACATTGTTATATGGAGTCACTGAACTCCAAATAATAGTTGACTCCATTTTATTTCGGCCCCTAGTCGCAGCGAGCAAAATGGCTTGTGCAAGCCATTTTGGCTGATGCCATCAAACGGGTCGGGCGTGGCTTGCGAAGAAAATTAGTTAATTGTGGGAGGGCGTGGGTGTAGAAACCTTTGTAAATCATGGTTTTGTACCAATGAACTATTTTTCATGCCCCTGCTCATCGCTGCAAACAAAATGGCGTGCACAAGCCGTTTGTGTGATACCTGTTGGCGGATAGCCGAAGCAGTGAGTCTATGCCCGAGTAGCCCCGAACATTCCGGGAAGTTCCGTAACATTCTTTCGAGTTCTCTCACAGATTATTGTAGTACTTTCTAGATACATTGTAAACAGTATATAAGCCCAATGAATCTTCAGCGTAGAGCATCTGTTTGCTCTAACGCGAGCCTTCTTACCCAACAGCCCGATTGCAAACCTTTTATCTCTTACCACCTAATTTAATCTCATCATCTTCCCACGTCGATTCTCAACAATGCCATCAAACGGGCGGGGGCGTGGGTGTAGAAACCTTAGTGTGGGAGAATGATGAGAGTTCGCTTTTTAGCTTACAAAACTGCCTTGTGCCCACGCAGATTGGCTTGTTTCCAGGGGGAAGTGGCATCACAAGCCCACACCCGACATCTCAGCTTGCAAGCCATTTTGTTGGCCGGGCAAGCCATTCTTTCGCCTTGACATCAGCAAAAATGTTGGAATGGCTTGTGCGTATTGCAGGCGTCTAGATCACTATACCCTCATTCTAATTGTATCCTGTAAGGGTCTTCTTCACGGGCGTGTAATTTTTCTATGTCAATTCATCTACTGACACTCTCATTGCATTTTTGAATATCACCAAGACCGCGGGCGTGTGCACTTCTTTTACAGACTCGGAACGTCAACTGGGCATTGTTCAACCACTGGGGAAAAAACGAGAAAACATCAGTCTCAGAGTATATGCAGCAAAATCACGTACAGGAGGGCTTTTCAGGCATTTTCACGTTCTCGATGCATGGACCTACATCCAGCGTGGAATTGAGCAGCAGGATGCCTTGTCGTGGCGCAAGTGGCTTGAACCGGCTTGTGGAGAAATAAGATCATAAATTGCAGCCTGTGTTGGGTCTGCGCAGCTTGCAACTTGGGCTGGACCTGTTCAATTGTTCCGATGTTGAATGGCTTGGGCGTGGGCAATGCGGCTTGTCCTAGAAACGCACTCATATTGTTGGTGACCTCCGTGGCCATAATTTAGTTGGCGCAACATTGATTAACCTGGAGAAATTGATGCCGAGTCGTTTATAATGCCGGTGTTGGGGTCAGAGAGCACCTTATGCAATATTGACGCATTCCTCATGAAATTGATACCCAGAATGCTACACTGGACGATATGGCATGAGTTTGGATCGCGCTTTCAAAGGGAAAACTCATGGGCAGAAACACAAGGGGGATATCGAAATGATGGTTGTGAAGAGAGACAATCTCTACGTACTTGGTCCGGCGTGGACTGGAGCAGATTGGCTTGCGGTAGAAAATTTGATTGATTCGCAAGAACGCGCATCATGGATTAATTTCCCTCGCAGACTCTCTTATAACAGTTTTCAATATGTTCTGTTGACAGGATTCAGAGGGCCGACTGAACATTGTGTTGAGCCACTCAGAAAGAAAACCAGAAAACATGAGTCTGACGTACAAACCGGGGTTACAGGTGGATGCTGGGAGACTATGTAGTCTGTTTTTTGACGTCTTCTAGGTGTAGGTTTGAGCAAAGCGACGTGAGTATGCCTAAGATTCTAAACTGTTCTCTCTGCGCCTCCTAGTTATATTGCATCGTATCTGTGGAATGAATGAGTCAGAATGACCATAGGTCGAGCAATGATCTTCAAGTCAAGCCTCATTCTCTTGGAAATTACCGGCTTGTGTCGGATTTGTATGGCGTGGCAAGGGCGTAACATACGCTGACTAGCTTGTGTCCATGCAAAATGAATTGGGCGTGCCTGGTGCGTGAACTGGCCTTGACGATTTTGAGGGATTTGGAAACAAATGAATGACTAGGATTGCGAAGGAAGGCCTACAACTTTGCAATTTTTATTAAATGTGAGGCTTTTCAATAATTGCAGGCAGTTTCGTTTACCTGGAGCTTGGGAGCTCGAAGTGGGGTGTGTGGAAGCTTAGCATCGTAACAGATAGGGGTTCGCGACTTCAATTGAACCACTTACCACATTTGGAATACATCGTGGAAAGACATTACTCTGTACGGACTTGCTAGAGGGGGCACTGCATACACAAAAAAGAGGTCCGAAACTCCACCAGAGGAACCCACTTCAATTTGAATGGCCAAGAAATTACAGGCTTGTATTGGGCGTGAACGGCGTGTGGCTTGAGCATGACCTGTGCATTGGTATCGACCGGGCTCGCTATTTCGGGATGGTTGACTACTGAAATGAATGCAGAAACTTTGGGAAGGTATTTAATGAATGGATTGAGGAACGAACAACGTTGAGTGTCCGAGACATGGTGGTTTGGTGCGCAAAGTCGGTAGCGCAAGCACAGGGACGAAATTGAGATAATGGTGATGAGTGGATACAGTGATGAGGCTTCAAAGAACTGATATGGAGGAATCCCTTACAGCGTGAATCCTTAGTGTAAGCGAGCACAAGTCACGCCAAGCCGCAAGCCACGCCCGCCACGCCCACCCAGCCAAATTCAAACTCCGCTAAGCGGCGCAAGCCACTTTTGCAAACCAGTCGGATAAGTCTGGCTGGGTTCTTCATTCTGGGTCCTGTGAGAATGAAGGTGTGTCAATTCACGGACCAGGAACCAGTCAAAATTACGGACACTACAACGGGAGCCCCGATATCTAGTCTAAGCAAGGCACCAAACGTTCTTGGCGTGTGAGACGGCGGTCCCGCGCGAACTCCGTCCACGTTCACTCCCATCCACTTACCGCCCTTGCCAGGCAGATGGATCCAGCGTGGCGGCCGAGTAGCGAGATTTGGATAAGGAAATTGGAGCCCGACCCGAAAGTGGCTGAGATTTTGAACTACCTCCGCTGCTCCGGGGTTTAAATTCGGCCCGGGATAGATTTCAACATCAATGGTGGAGCCTTTAGAATTCAGAAAAAATATGATATTGCTCCTTTAATATCGGTACTGCCGCGCTATAGCGCCCCAAGGCAGTTCGGGTACGCGTCATTTGACTCTCCGCCACTTTCCTCCTCCCGTCGGCTACAACGCCGTCGCGTTGGAGGCGTGCATCGACAGGCATTGCCCCGGAATCGTCCGACGAATCGATGGCATATCCGGAGTACGTGAGCGGCGGGGCCCCTCGGGAAGGAAGCTGCAGGAACCACGAAGAGCGCGCGCCATTTCACACGGGGTCCCGGTGCGAAGTGGTACGAAAATAGGGTGGACCAGACCTCAGGTGGTGGGCGACGTAGTTGCCCGCGTAGCATTCTAGCGAAAGTGTTAGCCGGTCGAGGTGTGTAGAAGGTCGCGTACAGCGTGAGTTTATATGCCTCCCTGTGAAGGGGGCTTTTGTAAACCGAGAGATTGACCGAGACCAGTGGGGGTGTCAACGAGGTCCGTTTGCTGACTTGTAATCACATTCTTGAGGCGCTCGAAGCGGTGGCGACAGCACTATAGACTAAACTCTTGTACGCCAATGCCGGGTGCGCCGCAATTTTCGACGGCATGAGTCCAATTTATGATTCCCTGGTGCGTGTTCTCGACTCCGCCGACATTGAACTTGTGCAACCTCATTGGGAATATGATACGCTGCACTTGGTCCGGCGCGGGGAAGTCATATCGATACTACAAGGGCATGGATAACCGCATACCGGTAAGAGACGATTTGTCCGCTCTCCTCTGGATGGCTCCTCGCGCCTCGTACTCGGATTGCCCTCCGGGCTTCTCTGGGTGTGAACATGCGGCGTCGATATCCTTTGGTAGTTCGTTCAATACCTAGAATTTCTCGCTCGCACTTCTGGGACGCTCTAAATTGCACGCATGTCTTCGAAACAACTCCTTCGTTCCCTGTTCCTATTCGGTGTCCAAACCAAGTCTCGCAACCCATCCTTGGTAAAAGACTTCCTGGCGCTAATCCTCGCCCGTTCTCCTACTCATTTTCGCAATGGTCAGGAAAAACGCTCCATGGTGAGCCCCAGCTCGTGGTTCCTCCACTTTTATCCATAGGATTCCAACGGCTGGTGTCCCCGAGGTCTTCACTACGGTAACACCGAGACAATTATTATCAACCCTTTAAGTCGAATACCCATTGGTCAGCGGTTCCGCTTGTATGTACGCGTCATATTCTACTGCCTCCGAGTCGCTGATAGTTTGAATTTTGAACGGGCGAAATGACTATTTCCGTGCCAACGTAACAAGATCACAAAAATTGCCCGCGCAATGTCTTGACCTGCCAATATCGATGCATGGCGTTGTTCCCAGAACTCTCGTCACCGCGTACATCTGCGCATCAAGCGTCGCATCTCAACGCATTCGTTACATACCTCTTATCTCGATTAATTGTGGGTGCAGCTTCGCTCTCATCTAATTGTGACAAACTAAGCTCGTGTCTTTCTCTGTCTCTCTCCACACCTGTCCTACGAGGACCGATACCAGTATATTCTGAGTTATCGGTGCTGCTCACCTCGCATACCTGCATCCTCAGCTCAACCCACGCCCTCTGCCTTCCAGCATTTCCAACATATCCTACGTGAATCTGGGTAGGCCATGGTCCATTTGCGTTGAAAACGCATGTAATCGGCTCTTGTAGCAGTCCCGAGCGGTCACCTCCTCTTCTGTCAATTTTAATGCTGTTTGAGCCTCTAGGGCAACGCACAAGGTCCATTTATTCCTTTTTAGCGCTGGTTGCGTTCTGACATTCTTCTTGCACGGATTCGATTTTTTTACAATAGTCATCCACACACGAGCTGCCCTGATTTAAAGTTGCGTTGAAGGTAAGTTGACTTGGTCTCGGTTTGAATCAATCAAAATGCCGGCTATTTTCCACATGGAAAGAGTTGCCAACGGGCCTCGTAGCTGGCGCGGGTAGCTTGCACTTCGAGCCCGGCGGACTGGGTGTTTCAGGGTGTTATTTTCTTGCTCTGAGAGGCCTCGGCTTACATTGCGCGCTGAGAACTTTCTTCTTTTCCGGGTTTCCCTTCATCCGGCTGACCTTCACCGTTGACTCTGTTTTAGGCCCTCGCAAACGCGCTACCTCGCTCGAAGCAATAATGGATCTTCCGACGTCTCAGTCGGGAGATCGACAACGTGGTGCGTCGCACGCTTGTACGCGAGAATTAAGAGTCTTCCAAGCTTCGGGGCGAGTCAGCGATGCGAACGAGGAACGTATTTGCGGTACCTCCCTCCCAATGTTTCTGTCTTTGTCATTGCTACATATCTATATCTCGTGCGCACACTGACGTATTGGTGTACCTCGATTGTGAGTGTCGCTTCCGATGGATCGGAATCATAGTTCGATTGCCCTCTGCCTTGGCGTTTGCTGAATGATATTTACGTTTTCGGGACATTCTCTGCCCCTACAATCCCGCCCTTTCACGAACCTCGGACGGGCGTCAAACCAATCGGCTCAGCGGCTCTGCTGTTAATTCTTTCAGCGGGTTCAGAGTGAAGCCTCAGTTGCTCCGAATAACATCTCGTTGGCGTGTCACGCTGGTTCAAACCCGACGCTGTTAAAATCGATCAGTTGTTCTGCATGGATCTTCCGTTCGGGATGTGGATGGAGTAAGTCATTTCCTTTGATGAAAAGAGGTAGTTTGTTTTGGTGGCCGGTCTCGGACAAAATACAAGTTTGATTTTGCTTCATCACGAATCATTGATCTTCATAGCTTTTCATAGCTTTTCACTGCATCTCATCGCGATTCATAGCTAATCCTACGCAATCCTAGGCTATCATAGCTCCTCCCATCAGAAGTTGAACAATTCAGAGATGATCATGATGAGGCCTCATTGTGAGGCCTCATTGTGAATCCTAAGCAATCATTACCATTCATCACAATTTGAGTATTCCTTCATTCCTTTGATTTGCCGTAATCATACTCAATCATAATGACCTGTCATACCGGGCCGTCAGAGGCCGTCTGTCATCTCTGAATGTTCTATACAGGTCTTTCTCCTGTTACTTCTCTCCAATTTCTCTGTTCATCCTGCCCCCATGGACGACTCCGAAAGGTTGAACAACCTCCGCTTCGCATATCACACGTTCTATGAGCGTGTCCTCTCCGCCCTGCGTCGCATGGTGGGGGACCCTCCACAATTGACGGCTGTTCGGGACCAAGGACTGTCGTTGGCGGCGGCTGCTGAGCAGGTAAGTTAGCGTTATCCGGTCTCTCTGTGAATTCTGACTATCCTCGCAGCACAGAGCTGTTTCCCTGTGGATGAATACAACACCGTCCAAACCTCTATTACGGAGATGGTCTCGGTCCTTGATCTTGCATGCCACGAGTCCATGGACCCGCCGGACGCTGCGCCCCTTGTCGTTGCTCGGCGCGTTCGGACGGGCAGACGTGGGAGACCTGGTACCGAGATCGACTCTCAATTCCTCAGCGCTGCCCTGGAGCTTCGCGGCCCCATTGGGATTGCAAATTTAAATATCGGTTAAAGCCGGCAGGGCCAGGAAATCACATCAAATGACGGTGCTATCTACAAAACATGCAGCTATGCAGAAGTATATGATTTATTGCTCGACAGCGCCTGACCATGGAACCACCGTCCGAATTGCGTCTCCGGACCTTCCGTCGGGGACTCTGAGAGCAGCATATTGCGAAGGCGAGCGTTGTTGGTGATGGAAACTGTTTTGAAACACGACTGGAATGATGCCGTGGCCTCTGGGCCGCAATCCTCCTCTCCATTCACACTAGTGCAGGGGTACGTGACATCCCAGTCATGGATGATAGTGACCTGAACGACATTCAGCATGAATAAATGTCATCTGAATGCAGGGACATACCTTCACACCCCACACGGGCTGCGCAGGAAGCATCGAAGAGTCCGTCATGACGGCCATGAAGAGCCGAGCACGGATCAGCGGGTCAGAAGAATTAGGACTGATCCCAAGCGCTTCCAAGATGCGTCCAGGAATTTGCGGATGACCCCGCTCTGACAGATAGTGAAGGACAAATTGTTTGACTAGTGCCACGGTCTCCGCATTCTCCCCCCACGGGTCAAACTCCCCGTTCGCTTGAGAAAAAACAATGTGGGGGAGAATATCCGACACAGCCTTGATGGCGCGGTCGTAAGACGAAATGATCAACTCTCGGCACGGTGTCTCAAACCACTGCCAAGCGAAGAGGGTGTTGAGACCGAGGAAATTCAATTTAAATAGATAGGGTGTGCTCACCTCGAGAATATGATGATCAGTATCATATGCAGCGAAAGGCTCGAGGGCTACATTGAATCCATCTGAGAGCGCTAGAAAGTCTGGGTGGTGCTGAATGTCGACAGAGCCGAGAGTAATAAAGCTTATGATTGAAGCGCAGACACCGTCGTGCTCCTCTTGAGAGCGGGAGCGAGAAATCAGGCTCGGCTGCGGAATAGGCAAGCCGCAATGTCAGTCCAGGCTTAAGAAAGGGAAAAGAAGACTGACATCCATCCCCGGGATATTAACCAAGAACTGGTATTCAGTGCACTCGCTGTCCTGCGACTCGTAAAGGCGGTCCTTCAGAGGAGTAGAATGGAAGCCTTTGATGGTACCCAGGGACTCGTGGGAGATAAACCTGGTCAAAAAGTCGAGATCGAAACGAGAAGCCGTCTGACGGCCATTGAAAAGTGTAGAAAATAGGAACGGGGAAACACAATCGGGGGCACCGATGTATAGGAAGTGAAAGAGAAGAAGAAGCCCAGAAGCCTTGAGAAAGGGAGACCTGCGCGGAATGGGAGACAAGGAGGGATGGAGACGGAGTGTTTTGTACTCGCCGCAGTCAGTCCAGTACAGTTCGTTGGATATCAAGATTTCTACAGCGCGGCCAAGAACTTCGGCTCTGGGACCCTTTCCGAAGCCAGGCTCGCTATTAATAGATGTCAGTAAAAATTTGGACCTTATGACTGGATGGACTAACATCTTGACACGAGCCGCAAAGAGAGCGACATTGGTGAAGGGCCCGGAGATAGTGGGTCTCAGGGAGGGAAATTGCTCCTGCAGAACCTCCTTGAGCTTGACCGCTGGCGGTTGACGAACGCAGTGAAGCCAAATGCAATATGTAATGAGGGCCTGAGCTGCACAATCCACAGTGGTTGCTTCAATGCTAACCACGTCACTGTCAGGCCTATGGATTTCGGTCATATGGTCTTGCCAGGAAGACAGCGAGAAGGGGCCCGCTCCAGGGAGTGAACGCAGCGTCAGGTTGATGGGACCACCAGGAATAAACGAACGGGCCTGGGCAAGCTTCAAAACAACTCAATAAATAAGCAGAACCTTACCTTGACCGAGACAGGAGCTGAATCCATGCGCGAAACCAAGAGAGGACCGGCAATGAAAGGGGGAGTAGAGGTTGTAGAGGAAGGTATGGGCGGAGTGCTTTCCTGAAAATGAATATTAGTGTGTGTCTAGAAGGGTAGTGTGGAAGACTTGCTTCCATCCATGTACGTCGGTGACGGGCACGAGTCAATATCTATGTGTATGGGATGAGACCTGAGAGATGCGACGCAGAATACACATGAGCATGCCTGAGAGGGAGCTACTGGAATTTGAGGGACCGTGAGGGGTTGAAGACCGTCCACAACAAGCTGCAGCGAAGGTTGAATATAAAATGCTATAGGAAATACTGCAGGAAACACACCTGGGAAATCAACCGCTCGGCTTCAGGGAACCTCGACCGGTCATAAGATTGGGGAGGAACAGCAGAAAGATCGCCACTGACATGAACATCATCATCGCTATCGTCGGAGTCAAGCTCCCTGAATGGGCGAGTTAAGTTGATATATTCCTGGACGGGACTGAGCTCGGTGTCGGTCAAATCAACAGGGGTACGAGGAGAAATGCGAGTGCACGAAGGGCCACAAGCAGGACTCGGATCGTCACTAAGTGAGCTGAGAATGGGATGAAGGACGCGGCGTGCGAAGCATTGGTGAGTGAGAACATGATCCGGTCGTCGGGTAGAAGGGTCAAAAAGACAATCGATGGGTCCACGTAAATTCCGGAGGCGGGGAGCTGTGAAACAAAATGGAAACTCAGCTCGGTGGCTACACGTGAGAAAGAAAGTGCTTACCAACGAAAATGAAGATACCTTCCTCGATAAAGTTGGAGGTACCACTGTAAGGACTGGCGCGCAGTGCAGGGACGGCAAAGGTGAAAGGAGTGAGACACTTAGGATCTTCGACCCATGTGCGGTTAGGAACACGGCCCTTCGGCCCCAGGAGGATCCAGGGCAGGGTGTTCGGAGTGGTGTAGATGACCCCATTAGTGGACGCGGGAGTAGGTGCGACAAAATCAACATTCTGCTTGAGACAGTGCGCTGTAAACTCATCGTTGATTGCTTCAAATAGCGGACCGGAAGGAGGGACTAGGACGGTGAAAGTGAGGTTAGCTAGCTGAAGTTGGCGCTGTGCAAGCTCGAGATCATCGCCACCCTTCCAAAGGTAGCGCGGGGAAAGGTCGAGGAGGTCGTTGTGATCGGATGTATTGAGCTGTCCGGTAGTATGATGTATCTTAGTTCGGTTGCAGAAAAATAAAATATGGCAACGCACTACTTTGGGCAAAATGCCCACAGTTATCTTTACTTTTAGGGGTTCGGAGGGAGCCGTACAAAAATCAGCCAAGGTGGCAGCTGGACCAGACGAGTAGGGGCGGGGAGGACCGGACAGCCGTTTGTTGGAGCGAGGGTTAGGAGGGGCGGATGAAGGACCGGCGGAAGACTGGTACTGTGGAAGTGTCCTGTAAATAGAGGCTTGACGTTCTTGCTGAACTGTGGCTGCAGTGGGCCGCCGTGGGATTCCTGCGTAAGCGAGTGCCGGGCGTTGCGGGGAGATGAAGGAGCCAGAGGAAGAGGTTGGGATGGAGGGAACCTCGCTCTCATGAGACCGGAGGCTATCAAGGGGAGTTAGATGTGTGTCGGAGGAAGACAACTAGACGTAGTACATACCCGAGCTGACTGGGACGATCATGAGCAGCTCAAGGGCGTCCGCAGAGGCAGACTGTGCGCATTTTCCAGAGCGCCAAATCCTGGCAGGTGTCAATGTAAATAGGAATGCGACCGGCAGTCCACGTGCAGAATGAAAGGAACCACAGCGTCCATGATCCGCTCCTCCCTTGATGAACCTTCTATTCTCGGGGGCCACACTAGCAGCGTCGTTCTCGTGTGCGATCCAAGAGTGGTCGCATGCAAAGCATGTTGTTTCCGCACTCGGGAAGTCCTCCGGGGTTATGAGAGGGTGAAGCATGATTAAGAACGGAATATTTACCGTGTACAGAGGAGAACCGTCTGAGGCCTCGGAAAGAAAGGCACAGCAGTCGCACCCTCTAGAAGCACACTTGTGCCGAGGACCGAGGTGAAGGGACATGGGACAAGAGCTTTGAAGACGGGAGGAGCCGTGAGGACGGCAAGTGTGGATGACGGCAACCCAGTTAAGTAGGGGAATTGCCGACTTTGCATGTTTCAGAAAGTAATGGGATTATGAAGGCTCATTATGAAACGCTGTGAATTGCCGTGATGACAGAATTGAGAGCGCCCATTGGAAACATACCAGGATACAATGCTTACGGATTTCATTATGACAGGTCATAATGAGGCTCATGACACTTCATCGTGAAAAGCGGTGCTGATTTTGGAATCTGCCCTGAAAGCGGATGAATTGTGATGACGGTCATAATGAATCGCTATGAAAGTGTAGGAAAGGCCATGATAACCAATGATTTTCTATGATCTTCTATGATCCCCGATGTCAATCAAAATCAATTGTTTTTTGTCCAATGGCGGCCTTCATAGTTTGTGTTATTTATTTCGCTGCTATTCAAGAGGACTGTAGTGCATATACAATTTCGACGCAGCTATGCAAGAAACGCAACTTTGACGCGACCAGAGAGTTATCAACGCAGACAAGATTCATCCTTTAAAACCCATTTCGACAGCCTCATTTTTTCAAAACCGCCAGATTCCACAACTCACCACCAGATTCTTGTCCAAAAAGGCTAGATTTTCAAAAAAACCGCCAGATTTCAGGATTCATCACCAGATTCCAGTGGTTGGGCCCTATTGTAATGGAATGTGGCACCACATTCTCGGATTAGATACCTAGTGTTTTGATTTAGTTCTATGAATGCGCTCTAACCAGGAGTCGGAAAGCACGACGCGAGAGTGGTCGCTCTCTCAAGTTCCTCGACGGTGATCATCAGTAGCCGAATGCCTCAATGATATGCTTTCTCTTCGGATAACCATTGCATCCACTCAATTGACTGCAGGGGTTCATACCTCTCCACTCTCTTTCTCCTCACCCTGCGGTCCAATCTCCATTAACCCGGCAGGTCCCAATGTCTGCCTCCCCACTAACCGACGAGGAATGCGGGTAGATGACGGGCTGAAGTTTCTATCCTCGGGTGTATCAGCCGCGATCCGGCCAACGTACACCAGCGTAAACGTTGGTATTATGTTCTGGAGAACAGTCGGATCCTTTGAGCCAACCAGTTTAAACGGAGAATCCTACTAACCAGTAGCGATTGAAAGAACCCCCCTCCGATCACATTTGAAGTCTCCGCAGCACTTCCAATCTTCGCAGCACCAAGTGAGGTGATGAGCAAGACTATTGCTGCGATGCAATAAATTACCCCAGACTCTAATCTGTGCCGCGTGATCAGTAGCTAAGTACTTCATTCTTCTCGAAACATACGCACGTCAGTCTGATGGCCATGTTGTAACGAGGGCGGAGTGTTTTATCGACCGGAATATGCGACGCATCGCGCCGCATCCACAGTATCCGACCGGCTACGTAAATTTTTAGGGCTTCGAAAACTCGCGAACACGATAAATTACCGGTGAGAGCGGTGAGCACTACATTTGTTGCAGCGGCGAGGCCATACGTGATTGTTGCGTCTTGGAAGCTGACTGATACGACGGAGAGAAATCCGGTAGCTGCGATAACACATGGTATCCGGTAAGGGTAGGAGATGAATGTTCAGGGAGATGGTTCACCGACAGTGCCTATCATAAGCAGGCCAGGCAAGATAATTATCTTCTTGTGAGATCCCCATATGACGTAGCAGCGATACAACTGGTATGCCGGATGAAACCACGGGCATCCACAGCGAAACACGGAAACTCAACGAAAAGGGAATCTGTCAAAAAGCTGGGGGTAGGACTGGTTCAGTCTCGATTTCTGTGGCAACAGGATAACATACTTATTTGTCAGCGACGTAATCACCAATGCTTCCGCAAGCGTCTCTTGGTAGCGCAGTCCGTTCAAGAATTGCGCCACTTGCTCATGAACGATCTGTTGCGTCGTGCGAGCAGTTAATACGGCCAACGCAATATTGATCGCCATTGCTGCAGTGCCCACAACGGCCATCGCGCAAGTTGCGCCAATCAGAAGTTTTGTTCCTCGAGCTTTACGACGTGAAAGGGCGTTAAGGGAGAGCAGGAAAAGGCAAATGTAGATCCCTGTGACCTAAATTCATTCCGAGCGTTGCTCGTTGACGAAGAGACCGACCGTAAAGCACCAGCGAGACCTAGCCGCGTTTTTCGTTTATTCAGGAGCGCCATCAGGGTGGAAGCAACTCACCCCAGTTTCTTCAAATGTTTGCATCGTCAAATCCCATGAAATATCGAATAGCTGGGTGGTGGACTGTATGGTATTCCTTGCAGAAAATGCCGACATGAGAATTATACCAGCGGCCAAGACGAAGTACGAAAAGCTGTGACGAGAGTTGGAGATCGTCTGGAAGGAGAGGAGGAAAAGGTTGCTGACGGAAGGAGGGTGGCAAAAGACCTGCTAAGTTTATACTGAATGCACTCCGCAACGATCAAGATGCGAAATAGCTGCACGAGATCGTTGTCTTCGCAGGTTCTGCATCGAAATCTGTTGGAATGGAGTCTGACAGATGATCTGCTCGCCGGAAATGCCAGTACCCGTCGCACGGTGCCTGGGTCACGCGAAAGAAGATTAACAACTCCTTCTCATCCAATGGCGACGTCGGTATATCTTGAATCTGTTCGTTACCTGCAAATCAGATGATAAGACCACAGAACCATAATGTGAGAGCGAAGAGGAAGCGGAAGTGGAGAGCAGTAGGAAGTACTCACCGGACCTCGGGGACCGCGCAGTACTCCGTACTAAATGCCCAACGTTCACAGTTGCGTCCTTTTCGCGTTTCTTCCCGGGTAGGAAATTTGTTCCCGACCCAATCATCAGTCGAGCAGTCGACCCTTTTACAAGAAGCCCAAGTACATGCATCGAATCTGGGATTCCAAAGTCGAGTCTAAATGGCTTCTAATTTTCCTGAATTTCATCCTGATCTTCTTTGCATGCTTTATGGAAAGCGAATCGGCGGTGAGATACATTATTGTCGTGTTACCAGCCAAAACCATTTTGTAATCCGTGAGGCACCTCCAGAGGCGTAGCGCAGTGGAACTCCAAAGAGAACAACAGCTGCCAGGTGGGCTGGTTAACGGGTATTTTTATCAAGAAATATTTGGATGGTGGAGGGAAGGAGAAAAGCGTCGCGACTGTGACGTGCGTTTGCACATTATTTGGCCAGTATCATCGCGGATTGATCCGGCCCTCCGGCCCTCCTCATCATCCATCTCTCGGGGCTTTCCTGGGACTTCATCTTCCGGCTTCCATCAGATTCTCTTTGTCCCCCACGGATACTGTGCCACTACTGTTCCTGCCGGATGTATGCTCTCAGACTTGCAAGGTCGGAAACTAATATATCTTGCCCCTCGTGCTCCACCCGGGCCTGCACCGAGCCTATCACCCACGCCAAGCCGCGCGAAGCGATACCCCCCCAAAAGAACAACCAAGGACACCCTAATGAAATCTTTCCTTTGGTAGCAGTCCCGGGTCCAAATTGGTTGCATACATTCCTGATACGGTCGCACCTCCAGCGCATCTTGATCTCTGCTCCACGCCGCCATCCACCACCTACGCCGCGGCCGCGCACACACACTGGGAGCAGTACCGCCAGCGCGAGCCCAGGCACGCCTGGGTCTACGTATGCTGCTCGGAAAGCGGTGCGACCCAGCACCACGACGTTCCCACCGCTTCCGCCACTCACCGCCAGCGCGACACGCGCTCCTTCCATCGTCCATTTTCATTAACGGCGTAAGCGATCGAGATAAGGATCCAACATTTGGCGGCGGGTTCGGTGATGTCTATCGGGCTTCCTATCAAGGGAAGATGGTCGCACCTCCACGCGCGCCGCACAGGCACAGCCCAAATAGATCGAGCGCGTCGAGGAGTCGAGCCAGTGGTGCGGCCGCACATGTACACGCAGCTATAGGTCTCTCGGAAGCAGAGTGGTGACCATTGTCAGGCGGGCGGATGCAACAGGCGATGCGGCTTGGGGCCTAATTCGATCCCAGAATGTTGCCGATTCGTGGACTGGGCTCTAAAAAAGAGAGTCGACGGCATACAGCGCGAGGAATTGTTCGTGCGGACGCAAAGATTCAGCATATGTGACAGCTAGGTGGCCCCGAAGAAGCGCAAACCGTATCTGGCATCTTATCAGGGAGAAGCTCCTTGATTTCTCAAGAATACGCACCAACAAAGTGATCAAGGGCACCTCAACGAGCGCGTATGTTCCCCGCCGCCAGTCGAATACTAGTGGTGCACCGGTCATTTCAAGTCCTTTCAATAGCGTGCCGATGGAGAGTGCGAAGAAATCAACACAAAAAGTTAAAAATAGAGAGTTTGCGCAGGAGCCACTGGAGCCATTTGATTAATCTCAACGATCTAAACCGACGTCTGATTGCTAGTGACAAGAGTGAGATCCAGCATCGACACCCCCGGGGTCCAAATGACTCCCCGAATTCCCAGAGCTTTCCAGGGCACGTCGACGAGGGCGAAGTAGCGCCCGCCAGGCAACATCGAGACAGACGTGCATCTGTCAATTCTCGACGCAAAATCCACGCGCAGTTCTCGTTTGACTGTTGGTGGCCAGCGTTGGTCGGCGACCACGTTTTCGGCCCCACCACCACTCGTTTGACCTCGTCGATCAGCTCCGCAGAGGTGTATGTCTCCAGGTCCTCTTCGGGTGGAAGTTCAAGCAGCCCACGCCACTCCAGGTCGCGTACCAAGATAATCCAGAGCTGCTTGCCCAACGAGAGATTCCGACAGTGCGTGTTCACCTAGAATCGGTCAGCTTTGCGAGTTCGCCCGTCCCAAGACTCAATTGAAGGTACCCGACTGCTGAAGGTGAGGACGCTGTAGACGTCGCACCAGGAGAGGATCTGGCCGACGACATGTTCGTCGAGATCATGGAAGAGCATGTCCAAAATGCGCCAGCACTGCCCCAGTGGCCAGACGACAGCTATCGGATTACCTCCAAATGGCCCGGCAATTCCCGTGCCCCGGGAGTCATTGCCGGCGAGTTACAAACGGACACCTGCAACTGGGTAATTCGCGAAAGTATCCCAATAGGGTTGGATCGTCAGAGTTTCTTATCAACCGTCAACTTGAAGAGCAACGTCCGAGTCTCCCGTCTCGGAGTCAGGAGTTGAATAAACGCTCGGAGGGAACGCGTCGGGTGCACGGGCCTTGCGGAACTCTGATCAATGCCAGCAGACGTCTACTCTTCCATTGCTTTCTGGACTCTATCGATGGCGCGAAGTTTATATGCATCTCAACGTTGCCCCGAATGTTTTGAAATTTGAACGACAGTAGAACCGCATGTATGAACCGTATAGTTCTAGCTTCCTGTTCTCTCGTTTGATATATTCCCTTTATTATGCCACAAGCCTGATAGAATATTAAAAATTTGCGCAAATTGAAGGTGGGGACGGACAACTGCAGATGGCGCGCCGATTCCTCTGACCTACAGCCTCTTCAGACTCCTCCCCATCGGTGCCGGCGACTCCTGATCGACCTCCTTCCGCTGTCTGAATCTTTCAGACAGACAAATTAGAAGCAGATGAAGATTCAGAGAAATCCCATGAGCGCCGGGCCAACACTGAGCAGTCCTTTGAGTCTGGAGACAACGCCTCCTGGGTCTGCAGGGATCCTTATAATGGCTAGAGTGAGAGCGATCAGATTGAGGATCGTGGGATGTATGCAGACCGAACTCACTACAGTCGACTATCTCGCAATGCATGATATAAGAATGCATAAACCTGACTTTGCATATGATTTCGCGGGAACCGGCTTGAGAGGCGGAGATTTGGCTAGAAATGCATATTGCATAATGCATACAGATTTGGGTCTGAATATGCATTGTTGGGTCCGAAATTTTGCGGTTGGGACCAAATCCTTGGTCTCTTCTGTGCTCAAAGGTAGGAGCAGAAGAATCTCATCGGATCTTTCCGAAGATCCTCCCGGGAAAATTCATAGTTCGAGTCTCCGTGAGTCCGTGGCTCCTGAATATTTATTACCGTCTATAGGCGCTATTCAAGATCAACCAACAGCCCCCATTTTTTGGATCCGAAATACAGAGATGCAAAAGGTGGTGGCTATGCGCCATCATATCTCCGACCCACCATACTTATCTTCCTCAGGTACCTCCTGCACGCTCTCCACCCCATCAACCCGCTTATACGTAACCCGCTCCAATTGTATTTGCACCCCGCCTTGCAGCATCCTGCGCGCGGAATCGTCCTCGCCCGCAAGGCGCGAGCGGAGTTCCAAGACGCCGAGGCCGTGCCGCGCGGGGTTTTCGTTCCCGCTGTTAGGATACCCCGCTGAGCCGGTGCCGCTGGAGTCCCCGACCGCGCAGCCGGAGTTGGCGCGGAGGATGATGTACGAGAACTATTGATTAACAGGTCAAAATAGCGGGCAAATTGCGGGAGACCGAGGGAGAACGATACGTACCACGATCCCCATGTTGCGTGCGGTCTGCGCGGGAATTTCGATGAGCTCAGCAATACGACGATTGGGCAGCACGCACCATGTTGAGGAAAATGAAGTTCGCGAAATTGCCCGACGCAGTCGTGGCAATCTGAATGATGAGAAGGAGTGTGTACATCGCGGCCGGAATAGTGTTAGCGCGCATGCAGCTGAATAAAGCCGAGACTTACCGGACTCGACGATCATGGTCATCATGGGTCGTACTTCTGCGGCCCCGAGCTCCCCCTTCGGACCGTCCATATCTTGAACACAATGAGCACTGGGAAGCATCAGCCTCCGCTCGTTAACGCCGAATTCTCCCCACGTACAGGTGCACGTCAGATTGGCGAAGAGCGTGAAGTAGAGGAAGATAAGTTCCGCCTTGGCGACAACGCCAAAGATGCTGTCCAGGGAATTGAAATTGGCCATCAGATATACCCAGGACGCTGTATGATGTTCAGAAGGTATGCAGGCGGCGTAGCGATGGGCGTACCTATGTTCCCGAGGACGAGGAGCGCGGGGAGGGCGGCGATGCGCCAGTTCTTGTCCCATGCGACCCACACACGATATACAGTACCTGTATCGTTTGAGCAAGGAGGAAATTGAGGCGCACCCTATGCACAATGAACGCATCGGATACAGCAATCTCAGTCGCCCAGATGGTGTTCGTCAAGATGCTCTGGAAGACGTTGATCGTGCCGCAGTCGACCACGCCTTCGTGTTGATCCTGGTAGTGAACGCATATATGGTGCGATTCGTGTCGATGACGAAGCGCTGTAGCCTCGCATCAGCCAGCCGACATCGAAGGACGAAGGAAGGAGGGCACTTGCCGCAGTGATCAGACAAAGGAGGGTGATAAACGTGCTTGTGAGGTATATCCCGCTATGTGTCTGCCGTAGAGAATCGCGGCGCAGGGGATCGCAACCGGGACGTGCATGCCTGCCAAATGCAATCAGACTCCCATTGCGCATGGGCATGTTCAAATACACCATAGAGGAAGAATTCCATGACACTCCTGGGAGAGGGGAACAGATGGACTCACCCGATCAGCGCATTCAACTTATGCTCGCCAGGAACTAGTACTGGAACACCTTGCACCAGACTCTGTACACAACGGATAAGCGTCGAGATCTCAGTCTGCTTTTGCTGGATAGTTATATCCTGGGCGGTGAATATTAGGATGCCTGAGTTGTGAACGTAATCCCCAAATTGTGAACAGGAAAATCTCGGGATAACACAGCGTACAGCAATTCGCTCGCACGCAGGATAAAGCTCCCCTGATATGCCTTGACTTTCAAAAACTTCGAAAGGGAGCCTATCAGGACAGCAGACATGCGCTGAGGATAGGTGAAGTTCCTAGAGTAGGCGTTAATATAAGCCAACCGCTCGCCAGGGTCAACATATATCAAGGAATATCTTCAGCGCCCCAAGGGCTTCCCTGTACATGATGCCGAGGTCCGCTTGGCGGTGTCAAAGATGACTTGATCTCGATCGTGAGGAAGCAGTAAGGATTCAAGTAAAATGGTCGTACCGGGATGCTCTATATTTTGAGGGTGCGGGGAAATGAATGGAAGATGGAGCTCCACATTGGCAAAAGCCCGGCATCGTCGGGAGAACACCATCATGTTCGCGGATGCCGCAAATATCTGAGATCTCTATCTTCGTGGCCTTACCTGTTGGAGTTCGGCTGAAGAGTGAGTAGCCAGCAATCGATTCATGATCATAGTATGTTTAAGCAAGCACCCGCCATCGCATAAGCTCGAGGTTGACCAAAGGCATTGTGATTGACGAGAAAGAATGGTCCTCCCGCTGGAGCTCACCAAAACAAAGCTCGTGAATCATCCTCGGAAACAGGTATCGGTATTTACATGTCGCGAAGGCCCCAGATTCTATCAAGCTAAACGAAAACCGGTAAGTTACACCACGGAGACACAGATCATCTAGACATACCCTTCCCGGCGCTCTCCGTGAAAAAGTGCTTCCCATAATTAAATAGAACCTCCTCGCCCGCTGTCAGCTTCTTCGCTGCATTCCACTGTGAATCAGCGAATTGCAAAAGACAGCGAAAGAAAGGCGCGTACTAGCGTAGATCCCGATCCGGTGCTCCCCGTTTACCATCCGCACTGTACGTGAATGAGGGCTTGATAGAATGAAGGAGTGATTCAAGGACGGGAGACGCACCCCGTGCGCGGCAGTTGGGCGCCCGCGCGTCGTGGTTGATGTATCGCGCAGCGTTGCCGGCGTACGTGCCGTCGACGGAGAGAGTGCTGTTCAGCTCGAAGAGATAGTTGCGTCCGCGGTGCACGGCGATTGGCCTGCCCAGGAATCAAACGAAAATACAAGCAAACGAAATCAGAGAAACGCGAGGACAACATGAAAAGAACAAAGCGCACTCGCGCGAGTCGGTGGTGGGGTCGTAGATGAGTTCTCCGACGTACTCTGGCGCACCGATGAATGAGTGGAGATGTAGATGCAACTGGGACACACCGATGATCAACTGGTCAACGTCCGCCGCCTCGGCCATGAACAAGCCCATCCCCCAGGCCGCAGGCGCCACCGTCGTGCGCTGCACCACTTATGAGATCTAGAACATACAACCAGGAGAGTAGAGAGCACACCTTCCATCGCCCGCGCTGAATATCGGCATTCTGGCAGAGATTCACCTTGGCATCTACGGCATGCCTTCAGCTATCGGGCAACCACACACAAAAATAATCTACCTCTGCAATAACAAAGCTCAGCGGCGATGTCAGCGGAGAGCGCTGGGCGGAGCACACGCACTTTGCCTGGCACTTGAGACAGAGCTCAGGGTCGCACTCGCGGTGTGCGAGGTAGCACGCGCAGCGCTCAGTGCTGCATATCGCAGTCTTGCTCGAGCATGCGCAGCCGCGCCAGCGGCGCGTACCTGGATCGAGCAGGGTATATAGTCAAGGAACATTGGAAGCGGAAGGTGGGACAGACATTTGCGGCTGCAGCGACAGCTGCTCTCGCAGTGAGCCTTGTTCAGGAAACACGCGCACTGCGCGGTGGCGTCGCACGGCCCATCGTGGCGGCAGGGCTTGCCTCTACATAGTGTGGTGAGCACTCAATTCAAAGGGGAAATAGGTTGCCCGGAACGACGCACGGGGTGAAGCGCCCTGTGTCGAGGTCTACGGAATACGCGTGAGGGTTTCTGGACAGGCAGCCCAAATTGATAGGCATACCGTCGAATTTTAGAGAGGACGCCGTCCTGCCTAACCGGGGGCCCTTGATTATCGCCTTGCCTTTGGTGGTTCGCTTGCGCTCTATCGCGGCGTCCGGGAGGATCGTCCGGCGGAAATGGAAGACCTATTCGAGGAGGGAAGATTATATCGATCGATGTGGGCGATGGAGGCGCTTACCTCCCAGCACGGTTTGGCGCAGATGGTGGCCAGGTCACAGGGGAGCGTATCGGGCGAGAAGTCCAAAATCGTGCATAGGAGTTTGATTTCGGGTTCGTTCCATCTTACGGGCTGCGGCCATCAGTACTGGTGTGAAGGGATGAGCACTACTTACCTGGTCATCGTGCGACTGGAGGGAGAAGCAGTCCGTTCCACACGGCGCGCTGGCGAGCTCCTTCATTCGCTGGCTCCTGACGAGTGGGGGCGTCGTCAGCGGCATGGGCATGGGATCGACTATCGTGTGGTGAGCGAGAAGTCAAAAAAAACTGCATTTGGGCGTACGGTGCGTGCTGCAGAATCCAACGAGGCAGTTGAGATTGGTGCAGAAATTCGACACCAGAACGGCGAGTTTCTTGTCCGGTGAGTGCGCAATGGGGGTCGTGTCATCTTGGAGACGCTTTTCGGACGCAGGTATACCAGGGGGCCAGTCGGGGAAGTCACTGCCGAATAAGTCCTGAGATTCAGAGCAGGACGATACAGTGAACGATTTACCGGCGTCGACTTCTGTAAATCATTCCGCGGGACCCATTTCGATCTAGCAGCTCGAGAGGAAGGATCCCAGTCTCGTCGATATGCCTGTATTGTATGCCGTGGTCTTTGTGCAAACGGCGCACAGTTTCCACGACCACGACTTCCACTAAAAATCGCCGATAAGCCCATGTCAGATCCGCAGAGGAGTACTCACCATCGGGGTCCAGGACCGACTCTAGCCAGCTAACGGAATCGTACTCCTCGAGATACTTCGCGTGATCGAATGTCGGGTCGTCCGCAAACGGAAGGAACGCGAGATCGTGGGGGTCATCGCCCTGAAAAACGTTACGGGAGATCGGTGTGCAGTATTCATGGGCTGGAAGGGCATGAAATGGGGCCTCGAGGCGAGTAACCTCGAGCGGCACCAGCTCCATCGTCCCCGTCTCGTAGTCCCAGATCTTGATAGATTCTGAAGTCGATGGCTGGTGAACGCGTCTGGGATGTCTACCCTTAGTCTTGGACGACGATGATTCCGAGTTTCTGGAACTTGATGCTGTGTCGTCTTGAACTTCGGGACGTGCCACCGAGCAGAGAATTCTGGATGCGTAGTCTTCCTTCCACAATCTAAATTCCTCGTGAACTTCTTTAAACACACGTCCCACGAGGTGTGTTGCCCGAGAGATGGAGTCCAGACCTTCACGTCCTGGATTCATGGGTGCTCGTGGAAGTGGAAGGAGGAAAAGGAGGGCGTGTTATGGGCGCGTGCTTGGATGCCTTTGGCTCTTTGTTTTGCTCCTGGCCCATATCCGGATATGAGTCACATCCCCGTGACAATCACACACCTTAGCAGTGAGCACAAACCACAATGGCTGAAGAGCTCTCTGTACCGCCGAGCCTACCATTCGAGCTCGAGAGAAGCATATTCGAAACAGCGGCGCTTTCACGTCCGTTGTCGGTTCCGAGTCTCATGCGTGTGGCCTGGCGCGTGAAGCACTGGTGACGAGGCTGCCTCAATCTACTTAACCTCACGCTCTCATACTACTTTCATCCAGGGTAGAGCCTCTGCTCTATCGTACGCTGTCAATCTGTGCAGATGGCTCGACCCTTGGAATACCATCCTGCAGCATGGAGATATTCACGCACATCGCAGATACGAAATCCGCGTCTT
This sequence comes from Mycena vulgaris, assembly GCA_029204335.1. Lineage (NCBI taxonomy): Eukaryota > Fungi > Basidiomycota > Agaricomycetes > Agaricales > Mycenaceae > Mycena > Mycena vulgaris. The sequence continues at coordinate 26,677 of JARGYA010000855.1, forward strand.
TTATGCACAGCTCTGTCCGTAACTTGATGCTCCACCTGGTCTCACTAGACCAATGTAAAACTGCCCTCGCAGCTTGTAGCGGTGTCGAAAATCTCTGGATCATGCTCACTGGTACCCCCGACCCCGCTAGCTGTATCGCAGTCGGCTCCATGTCGCAGCTGCGACATCTGCACTGTGATTTCGAAGAGCTCTGCTGGTTAGGTATCACATTCGCTCACCCGAGTTTCAGCCATATCACGCACTTGGAACTCTTCCATCGGTTAAACGACGACGAGTGGGCCGGCCTCACCGGGCTCGCCCACCTCACCCACCTTTCATTTAATGCATACGGAGTCCTGCGGCTTTTGGCGTCCACCCTCTCTGCGTGCAAATCTCTGCGTGCTTTGGTCCTTCTGCGCAACATCACCTATGCGAGTCCGGGACTGGAAATTATCTTCCAAGATCCGCGCTTCGTGATAATACCGATAATTACTACTCACACCGAGGACTGGAAGAGGGGCGCCCTCACTGGAGTAGACTACTGGGCGCGGGCGGATGCATTCATCGCCAAGAGAATTTCTGGCGAAATTGATCGTGAGTCGTCACTGAATATTCAATAATGCGACTGACTTCTGGGCGAATCCTCTTCAGGGCGCACCTTCTTTTTGCCCACAGATTCAGAGGACAGCTAGATTATGATATTAGAGTTACTGCTCGTTGTGCGAGTTCTCCCCGATCCTCGGTTTCCCTGAAGCTCACTTCTCGCCCGCAGTCCTCATTTTATATAATTCCACTCGTCGAATATTACTCGTTTATGGCCTCTCCCGAGCGGATCCATTACGCGAATCATCCTGTTCGCGACGAAGGTCTCCTGAAATCTTTGCGTTTCAAACACATGCCGAAGAATCTCGGCATGTGCCTGCCCGAGGAATACTCTACGGCGCAGTCGACCTTCCCCCAATCCTTATACTCAAGGTTATGGCTCGGAAGCTATCACATCAATATATTCTGAATTAGAACTACTCGTATTCCAAGTTCTGCCTGCTCCAACCCCAATCACAGTGCCCAAGACTCGTCCTAGTTCGACTCGCCGGCGATGCTGGTGGCGCATCAGCAGAAACACACACAGTCCGACGCGCACGTCGAGTTCGCAATGATCGGGTGCTTCCCTCCCCCCGGGCACTGGAATTCCAGCTGCTCGCAATAGTCGACTTGCGCATCACCGCCGCTGCAGCTGAAGCCGAAGATATCGCAGCTCTATTCCCGTGGAGATGAGCATAAACGAGGCGGGAGTTCATGGAATTGGGCGTACTAAAGTCCCGCGTGCGGCGGCGTCAACGATAGGCTGGGAGTTGTGAGTGACGACGAATACAAGAGGCGAGGAGGGTGCTCACATTAGCGGCCGCAACGGCGACGAACGAGACGAGGAGCGCAATGCTGAATTTCATTGGAAGATTAGGTAGAGAGGAGTGTTGGTATGTCGGTATGGGCCCGCGCGCAGCTCTTAAATAGGATACGGAGCAAGGTACGCATGGGGCATGCAGGAGCATTTCAATGGACGGCAGGTACTCGGCAGGTCTAGAATGGCACCAGTGACCAAGAATTTGTGTCCTGAAACAACTCCGGGATGCCGTCCCATTCTCCAGGCCGCGTCTTTCCCCATGCATATGAGCATGGATTGTGGGTGCTGTTGGAAGGGAAGTGTGTGAATTCGTGGAATCCAGGAACCGTTTACATTAAATTCTAGATCAACAGATGAGCGCGGACTTTGGTTGCACCCCGCTCTCCGTCCCATTCACTCAGTCGAGCGCTGCCTGCTTTCGCCCCGTTCCCGCTCTCGATTCCCGGTTGGACGGCACCGGCAAGACTAAGCGCCGTTACCCTGTGCTCATCTAAACCCCAGACCCTGCTCCGGCGAGGACGCCGTCGACCTGTCTCTCCCCGTTTTTTCCCCGTCTTCATACTCTCTATTGTCGACGACGTCACTTGTCCCAGCTATATTCGCGGCTTCCCAAACTAGGCGTCCATGTCTCCACCTTCTGATACGCGTCTAGCATTCATCCGCCCGGGACGGCAACTTGACCGACGGCGACGACTATTTTTTAGCAGAGTCTGGTATTGTCTGCATTCCTGTCCTCATGATTTTCCGTACTTCTGCTCTCCGAGACGATGCAACCAAATAGATGGCCATGCGTTTCACTTGCGCTGGACTACTCGATCCAGCCATAACCTCTTGTTTCTTCTCCTCTGGCGCGTTGACTACACAGCTCGAAATGCACCGTAACTATTTTGAAACGGAATCGTGTTTCACGGTTCATATTTCGCCTAGTCCGAGTCTTGGATCCCGGTCCATACGTTATTGATTTCCGATGGTCCCCGGAGTGTATATTGATATTTTCATCCGCAGCTCTTGCTCGCGTTTCGGGACGTGACGCAGGCGCCGAGTCAAAAGTTTGTACGTGCGTTGTCATCCGCACTTGCCGGAGTTTAATCTCCGATCTGGCTCGGCAGACTCGGCTTCTTTGCCCGCCTTCCTCCTGCCATCACGGTGGCACGACGTGGCTGCGATTCGCAGGTCCACGCTCACTATCATCGGCAGCCAGTACCAGTCAGTTGCTGAACTCTGGCCAGCGAAATCAGTGCTGATTTCTCGTCCCAGCGGCACGAGCGCCGGTAACGTCAGTGCGAACGACATTCCCGGGGATACGCGCGGAATTGACTCACTCGGAGCCAGAATTAGACAAAATTTAAAATAGCTGGACACGAAGGATCTAACGATATGGAGTCATGCTACCTGCTAATTATTTGATCCAACGACAGAGAAATAACCTTCCGCGGAGAACTGCCTACCCCACAATTCTTCTAGTCATCCGACGATTCCCAGTCAACATGATCTACAAACTCAACTCCACGCCAGGACAATCGATCTTCATCCATCCGGATCCTTCTGCAGACCGATCGATTTGCGGATCATCGATTCATCGGTTCATTCGGCTGACCCTATTCCATCCATGGCACTTGCACTGACGTCCGAGGTCCCCCGCTTTCCGCTTGGAGAAGCTTTCACGGCTTCCCCCCACTGTTAGGGTTCTTTCCCCTCCTTCGTCGGGCGCGGTGTTGGATCTAACGACCGTACTGGTAGCGAGGCAAAAACCGCCGCAAATGGGTCTTTGGACAGCTTGATGAGATTGCGGAGACCGGTGCAGCAAGCCTCCGAGAGCGAAAAGTCGCTGTATCTGCCGGTCTTCTATACTACCTTGACCCCGGCCGCAATTTTAGGTCCGGAGGAGGTCGCACGACGGCCGCCGTCGCCCGAGGTCACCTCCACCCTCATGAGAGCCTTTGTCTCAGTGCGAGCTCTTGAGGCGTACCGCGACCTCTTCCCAGAGCTGTGCGTAGTCATTTGGCCGCGCCTTTGGACGTGGATCAGCGTTCTCGATACCCACCATTATTGTTTGGCGGGTTGCAGGTTTTGACATTGGGGGAGGCTACAGAGCCGGCAATCATCGCGGGAGCGGACATTCCGGGAGGATCGAGCGAAAGCCGCCACACCCGCGCACATTTCCTGCAGACAATCCGACGTCTCTTGTCTCAGGAACAAGTCGCCGACCTCATCAGTCCCACCCACGGCGTTTGGACCATGCTTGCCCGAATCTGGGAGCTGTCCGTCGAGCGCAGCAAATTCGCGTTGTCCATAGTCTCTAAATTCCTCTATCCACACCTTGACGAAAACGTCGAAACCGTCGGCGGGACCCAGAGCGGCCTCGCTGTGTTGGTGATCAAACACATCAAGCTCGTTACGTGCGACCCCAAGGACCGCTTTCCGCCGCCAATTTGGTTCACTTGTACAGCGTTATATTCTTCTCGACGGATGCAGCCAGTCGAGGCCTGCTCTATCGCGACGCCTTCGCGACCTGCGGACTTGCAAAAGCCCTGGTGGACGGCACATGTACTTTGAACTCAATCATCGCCCCCAGTGCACGAGAATTATTGGCTCTTTCCTTCAAACTTGTGATCTGGGTAGTCGGCGACGGCGCTCTTAATATCCGGATCCCGGCGGCCTTCAAGTCTGGTTTCCTTCGTGCCGTCGTGGCCTACGCCACTCGCAACGGGGGTCCTATCGAGATCGCGAGCTTCGTGAGATGTTCATCCACGACCTTCCGCACTTGGTGGTCTACCACAACGTCCTCCGTCGCATTCCCAAAGCGTAAACACCGCCGACTTGCACGGGTCCGGAATATACAGCGAATGGACAGCTTTCATTGCGCTGGGGAAGGCGCGCTTAGTGGCGCTCAGGTTCTTCAAGTCCCCCAAATATATATCCGCCAGGGCTCGTGACAACTTGAAGGTTAGTACTTGCATCTCTCGACGGTGGATATGAATCGATGTTCAGCACTGGTGCGGTTTACTGGATGAAAGGAAGAAGTTTCATGTTTGTTCCATCTGCCGCCGACGGTATTACTGTTCGGGCGGATGCCAGCCAATCGATTGGGTCGAAGGAGGACACCGGGAAGGATGCGAAGCCGTTTCTAAGTTGTTTCTCCGGCATTGGTGACAGCCATGGCCGCGGTCCTACTGACGAGGAAAAGAGCACCCAGAGGACCTCGCCAAGCGGGAGGTTACCTTGCTACGCGCCCTTCTTCAATACGCCTATCACACGAGAAAGGCCGAGATATGGCTGCAGCACATCGCGTTTATGCACGCCAATCCCGACACCGACTTTTATATGTTCTTCGACTACCCGCAAGCGTCGCTCATCGTTCAAGTCCCTTCTCAAGCAGAAATCGACCACCCCGCGACTTCGAGCGGCCATTCCGCATTGCTGATGCCACGGCCAGAGGAGGGAGGCTGCAGATCCACCTGATGCGCGTATCGCTCCGCCCGCGGTCGGTGGTTTCCGCTGCGCTCTAGTAGCTCGGCCATGTCGGACAGGCTGAGTTCCTGAGGAGGACAGCGGCTGGGGTCACGATGGAACCTGGCGCCGAGATCTCGGAACTGCGTGAAGAACTAATTGCGGCCATTCGTCAATTGGACGAGGAACCGGCAGAGACCGTCCAGATGTACTAGTTCCGAAAAGGTTCTATCATGAAGTGATACATAGACTAACGCATTGCCACTGTATCGGCCAGGATTGTCAAGCAGCGCATATGATACCCACGTGATCGCGTTTAGCGGTTGAAGTCACAGTGCAAGTTCAGGAAGCAGAAATCAACACTCGAGATCGATTTTCTGCCAATGTCAGAGCCAAATCTGAGCCTTAAACCTGCATTCCCTGGTAAAGGCCAAACTTCCCAATTTTTCCTTTGGCGCGCCTAGAAATGTCAGTACTAGTTCTAGTTGGTCGATCTAGGCGAGTGAGGTTGGTGAGTGGGGTTCACACTGGCACACTGTATCGACATCAGAATGAACGAGCACACAGACTTCACAGACTTCACAGATACATACTGTTGGAATACGCCTGTAGCAGCTCGACTTCACACCAACATTCCTGAACCATCTTTTCCCCTTTTGGACATTTATTGTAGATACCAGTCTAGATACCACCGCCCTCCGGGCAAGCCTGGTTCCTCCTGCAGTCAATGATTTGATTAGCAATCCTATATAGATTCAATCAGATACATTTCTAGGTAATCAGCCAGCTAATAGTCAGTTACCGGACTCTTGGTTGTGAGAGCGAGGTATTCAAGCACAGCTAAGTGAGGGATAGACACTTTTGGAGAAGAGTTCTCAAATTTGAGTTCCACTGGGCTAATGCCATCCCTCATAAAAGCTCTTGATCAAGCAAGAACTAGGTGTGACCCGAGATTTATGCAAGAATGGTTGTGATTCCATTGAGAAATTTGAGCAAATCAAAGAGGGCGCCCGGCCTGAGTTTTATGCCCGGACCATGAACGTACGACGGCGTACATCGGCGTGCGTCCGATCGATATCGGACTTCGTCGGATCTGTTTCGGATTCACTGATGAGATAACGGCTGATAGCGAAATCAGTGATCGCCGCGATGTCATATGTTTGGACGCCCCTATCCAGCGTATTCCGGTGCTCTTATTTTCCTCGTATACATCCGCCGGAAGTTCCGTTGTATTCCAGTGAATAAAATCAAATTATGAAACGGGTGAATACGGAAGAAACCGTTCTTCCGGAGTCCACGTGCGGTATTTCTTCCACTTCCTCACGATGACTGCCGAACTGGCGAGTCGCGTCCATCTCTGAACGTCTCGCCGGCATCCAACCTGCCCTATCAGCAAGCTGACCCTGAAACCCATTCTCATCATCGCCGAAGCTCTCGGAATAACAATCGCGACAAAGGGACCTAACAAAAAAACAGTCCCGGAGATCAAAATCATCCTGAATGGAGCCCTGCGTGCCCCAGAGTTCGCTGCCAACGAGGAATTTCAGAAATTTGTCACCTACACACGCCGTCCTGGGAGTGCTGCCCCGGTCCAGAACAGCGCCGACAAGGCCAGGAACGATGTCTTGCAAAGCAAGTCGGATCAAGGACCAGCGACAGGGTAAGTGGTATTCTATGCTCCGAAATCAGCAAGACTCATGCTCATTTATCATTCAGAGCTCACAAGAAGCTCCTCGATAACATGGGCAAAACCGATCCGCCTCCGCAATTTAAGCCCCTAGGTGGTGGCGTGAAAAAGGAAGACAAGGATGTATTCGACAGCGATGGTAAGTCTTTCCGCTTAGTATTATTCTTATGATAGCTTATGATTCAAATATAAGATGAAAAATCTTCGGTTCTCAGCAGCGCAGGCACGGGCACCCGTAATGAAGACCAGACATCCAACGTCGGCACCCCCAAAAAAGATGGCAACACCTTTAACATAGCCCCTGAGACAAACGACACGGATCTCCCCAGTATGTAACCTACTTCCCATGGATCCTTCATCTCACCTCTCCCATCTATTCTAGTTATCGTGCAGTTTAAGGGACCAACGACCCTGAGAGAGGTTTGGATTCCGCCAACTGAGCGTTCCCAAATCTCCGTCATCAAAGCTACCGATGACTCTGGAGGATATTCGACATCTCTGAAGAAACTTCTACCTTTCGCTCTGGGTCACGATAGTCCGGTTAAAAGTATGGTCCTTTCTCACTGCACTGTTGATTTACTTATTCTACCCACCCAGAGAGTGGCAAAGCAAAGCTAGCCATTATCGGCCCATTGGGAGGCCATTTAAACCTGGGCGTAGTCGACGATTTTGCTGATGGAGGCTTCCCTGAAAATCTCAAACTCGTGCACGTTGACCAATACAAGCTTGCCGTACATCCTGCGGGCCTGGTGTGTAGTGTGATGTGGGAACCCAAGACCGAGGGAAACAACACGGTGTCCCAGTCCCAGTTGCAGTCGGGCGCCGTAGTGAGTCTGTCTTCGGTGCATCCCGTCCTTCTTGTTCATTCTCGTTATGTAGAATCTTACTGGCCCCGAGAGCAAACCTCTTGAAGTCGCTCAGGAGCGTCTCGCTGCCAAAACTGCTACGGAAGACGCCAAGAAAGCCCCTATTGTGGGGTTCTTGAGAACTGAATTGAAAGGACCGGCAAGGAAGCGTCCTACAGTTCGTATCATTGGTGAAATGTTGGACCGACACAAATCATACTCGGATGCCGTGGTATGGGCGAAGGCTCACTGGTCTGATGGTCCTAACAAGTTCCGAGTCCCCGAAAGTGCGTCCCCATTCCTATAGATCTCCGAACTATCATCTGATTCTTTCCCGTAACACGTAGATCATGATTCGATTTTCAAAGGAATGGCTTTCAAAACTGAGGACATACAGGCTGCGGTGCGCGTCAAACACACCACTGCAAACTCTGATGACAAACTCTTTCGCTCCGAACGTCTGCAAGATGATGCCACCGGCAAAGCGGAGGCTTACGTCGAAGAAGGCAAACACAAGAAAGTGTTCGATGGAATGTCTGTCAAAGGATGGGACATGTATTTAAAGAAGGCGAAGGAGGACAAGGAGGCGGAGGAGCGTTCCAGGGCAAGGGAGGAGGCCAAGGAGCAGGAAAGGAAGAGAAAGCGCAGGCGCGAGGGGCGCGAGGGACGCGAGGGGGAGACCAAGGAGGAACGGAAGGAACGGAAGAGAAGGCGAAGAGCTGCTGAGGAAGCTGATGCGGAAGACGTTTATGGGGCGGGTCCGTCTCGCCGTAGGGGAGGATCAATCACCTCACAGACCCTCGACCATGACAAGTGAATCAGTGCTTTGGCATGCCGAAGAAACCCTCTAGATGTAGCGATCCTATAGTTCTACCAATAGATATTATTACAATTTTTACGAGTCAACCAGATAGTACAGTGCAGAGGAAGTCTGGAGCCGACCAGCCAGCTCGCGAGTTTGTTTACTCACTTCGATATGGCAATTCACTTATTTGGCTCTCCCATCAATATTGGCGGCGGCGTAGAGCACGCGTTCAGCCTTGGGGGCGCGGAAACGCTTTGTAGGGTGACGGAGGAGGTCCTAAAGCAATGGCACATGCTTTAGATGAAAAGATTCGGGTGAGATTGCAGAAGATATGCACTCACTTTGGTGAAAGTCCGGATTTGGCTCTCCCATCAATATTGGCGGCGGCGGCAGGGATGTGTTCAGCCCCGGGGACCCGGAAACGCGTTGTATGGTGACGGAGGAGGTCCTAAAGCGACGGACTGCGCTTTAGATGAAAAGATTCGGGTGAAATTGCAGAAGATATGCACTCACTTTGGTGAAAGTCCGGATTTGGCTCTCCCATCAATATTGGCGGCGGCGGCAGGGATGCGTTCAGGGGACCCGGAAACGCGTCGTACAGCGATGGAGGAGATGTCACAGCTGCGGAAGGTCACTGAGATGGAAAGCTTTGGACAAAATTTGAGATAGATATGCACTGAGCACTCACCCCGTTACAACTTTGGGTGCATTGTGCATCTTGAGATTGGCCATGGGCACGTCGGCGAGCCCGCGTTCAGCATCGGGGGGTACCCAGAGACACACTGTACGATTTTGGTGGAAGTCCTGAAGTGGCGGAATGTGCGATATGAAAACCGTTGTCGGGGTTTTCCGCAAACCTGTATCTTATGTGAACTTGCTCTGCAGGGAGGTCGAGGGTCGGAATTTGAGCAATGGCAGGTCGTATTTCTTGAAGAACATTTGGTGGGATTGAGTCCGAGCTAGTACAGCGAGTTGTGGGCGTATGTAGGTGGTGACCGGAAGCAAGAAGGAATTCCCATTTTGGGACTCGCATTCCCTACCACCATGTCCGTCGCTCCGGTCTCCGCGACGCGAGAAGGTCACACCCAGTGGCTCTGTGACTTGTCGCGTTAAGTTTTGGCAAAGCGTTGCCAAAACCTAAGCGCCCGCACGGCGTGAGCTGCTCCAGACTCACGTCTTCCACTGGCAGGCTGACCCCTACCCATGTCCACTCTTTCTGTGCCTCTACCTACCGTTGACTTTGCCTCTATATTGCTACTCTCTCCGGATTGTAGTCTCAATTCTTCCTCGCTGAACTCTCGGCACATTTGATCACAGCCTTGAACACCAGGGGCCGATGCTAGTACTACCCCGGTCCCCGGCTGGGGCTGCAACTTTAAATCACGCACTTCCGGCAGTCTTGGACCTCACCACTGTCTCAATCAAGCTCAGCAAAATATATGCTAGGGGGATTTTAGAGGCAGGTTAGGGTTGGCAAAGCCTAGGCCCTATCAATGGAAGATTCAAGAGGATGACGGTATGTACTACTTGGGAGACTCATAACAATCACGCCACTCGCATAACTACACGCACTGCGATGCGTAGAGTTCCAGATTTTTGCCCTAGGCTCTGTGTGATGATCTCAAGACTTAGTCAAGAGTCAAATGGGGGCAAAACATGATTGGGAGACGAGAAAGCATGGCGACACCGAGCACCCAGACACAATGAGAAGTGAAGTGCCTCCGGTATTTATCCATGGCCGTCGGCAGTAAATAAGTCGAGTGTGAGTAGGGCAGCTTTCTAATACATTTGCCGCGTTCAGCGCGGTTTGGTTCTCAAAAAGGAAAGAGTCTCCTATTCCGCAACACCATGGCTCCGACTCTCGGAAACCTTTGATGTAATTTGAATAGGTTGCACTAGAGCCGTTAGGCTTTGGGTTACAATCTCCTGAAGAGATTGGTCTCTAACCCTCAGCTTATATATTACACGAGAGGTAAACTAGAGTATTCTACAACAATCAGAGGAGTTCTACATTAGTGATCCGCTGAGTAAGTCCGCTCGGGGATCGGCCTGATTGCCCCTTATGGTCATTTCTCCAACAACCTTGTACTCATCCTTCAGCTCTACTTTCTCGACCATTTTTCCCTCCAGAGAGTCCTATACGTCCTCACCATTCTCTCCGCCACCTATCCTCTCTTCCGCCTTCACCTAAATCAACGGAAAAGTCCACATCAGCCGATCGAAACTGCTTGGTTCCGGAGCATAGTATCTGTTCTAGCTAGCGCCTTCGACAGCAAGAATGAACATCCAAATTTTCCTCCCGAGGAAGATGGCCTGGGACCCCGGTTGAGCCAGCGTGTCTGTCACGATCTGGAGCAGATTTACCATCTTCTTGGGGTGGATTCGGATCAGCCTACCGATTTATTTCCTGCACCACACACCATTCTTTGCACAACTCGTCTCCACTGCATCATTTGCCCACAGGATAGTCCTCCTCCTCTGAGCCGTCACGGAGATGCACAAGAAGTGAAGTTGCTCAAAAGTGACTTTCGATGGGTCGATGCCAAACTCTTTGTCGCCTATTGCGTGAAATGCAAAGCAGAGTACTACCCTGATCGAGTCACCTACCGTCTCCCAAACAGCACATACGGACGGGTCCAGAGGTTGGAATATGATTCTTCATATCTGCGTGTGTCCAAGGGAGGAATTTGGATGCACCGGAGGATCGCGCTGGCACAGGAGCATGCCGTGCTGAAATTCCGTTCCGGGTGGTCTAACTTTGCGGAATGGCTCAGCGACACAATTGGTGCCCTCCCTCGAGTGACAACCAGACAATCCCAGAGGCTGTACTTTGAGCATTTTTCACGGCGGTTAATAGTATCCCACGGGCTGGAGGCTACCTTCACTGTAGCTGCCCACTCAAGCTCGCAGGTCCTAGCCGAGTCAGTTCGTGATCTTGTTGGTCGAGATGGTGGGGTGGTTGCTGGAGCGATGGATCATGGGTGCACCAATTGCACCCATCTCAAGAGGTACACAACGGATTTGATTGCAGAAGGCGCTGTTCTCGATGGCGACGAGACAGGTGGGGTTGTTGATGGAGGAGATAACTCAAACGCAGTAAGCACTTAATTATTCTTACAATGGCGACAATTTATTTGGCCTACGAGATAAATGGTGTAGACCCCCCGCTAGATTCCAATCAAATTCCGCCTGGACTTGGCCAACTTCCGACACAGCAAACACGACCGGCTGGTACAGGCCGAGGCTACTCTCGTATGGCTGTAATGGATGGGAAACGTATTACTCATCGGGTTAGTACGCGAAGTTTATGGATGAAGACTTCGAGATATTGATCTCCTGATTAGCTTTGTTCCTTGAGCACCTGCAACAGGCCTCTGGTTAACTTTAAAAATGGTCGTTTCTGCCCGAGAGCACTTGGACATGCGGAACCGTTGCGGCATTATTCCGTGTGGTCGTCCTGTCTATACGGAAGGAGCATCAACTTGCGATAACCCCCTCCACAAGGACTGGCATGGGAAATATCTGAACAGGTTCTCCCGCCTATCTTTTCCTGGGGTACAGCGTGTCATCCGCCGCCAAAACCAGTCCAGTGAGGCGGGCCAACTTGAAGGACCTGCCCTTCACTCAGAGCTTCCCGACTTGGATGGAACTCTCGGAGCCCAAGTGGTGCATACATTCCGGGCCAGAACAATATACTGTTTACAAACGGTTCAGTGGTCGTGCGAATACCCCATTGGGTGGGGTAAATGCTACAATTCGGAAAGTTCCCCGCAAGTGCTGGCGATCATCGACAAGATTTGGGAGTTTCACCCCGATTCGAAACCGAGTTTTATCGCATACGACGATGCGTGCAATCTCCTTCGTCACATTGTCACTCAGGATCCCCACAGTACATGGCTCAAGTCAACAAAATTTGTTGTCGACGCCTGGCATTATATTGGCCATCGTGCACTTGATCTTTTATGCCGTGTTTGGTGCAATCCCGCCCCTACAAATGGATCCCAACCCGACCTTATTATTGTCCGCGTCGATGACAACGGACAACAACATGCAACTCGGGCTTTCAACACTGAAACGGCCGAGCAGCTCAATGCCTGGCTCAATGGGTATGAAGCGCAGCTCCGACAGATGTCCGACACAAGTTATGATTTCTGTGTTCATGTTTTGATGTTACTCTACAAGGAGTTGGTGGACAAGAAGGTGGCGAAGAAAGAACAGTTCCTTTCGGAGGAGTTCTGGGAGAAGGTTCAAAGTTTGGATTAATTTTTTTTGTAATAGATGCGGCGGATTCCGATGGCGGTCGGCGGAATATGGCGTATAATACACGGGACCCCAGCGGATTTGTTGAATTTTTCTCATGGTTCCAACGAACCGCGGTGTATTCCAGCGGGGAGGACGGCGGATGGTGCTGACTTGTACGGCGGGATTCAGTGGATTATTTGAGTGCCACCGGCGGATTACGCCGGATAGTACATCTGACATACAGCGGGATACATTGTGGTATTTGACGGAATCCGGCGGAATCCGGCGGGCTTGGGCTGTTTTCTTCGACAAGTTAGACTACGATTGGAGGTCCCGCTGTTGCGGTCCCAGCCGGTGAAAAATATATTATTACTGGCTTGGCATACGGTGAGATACAGTGTACGGGGAATGCCGTCAACGGAGTCCACCGTACGCTGGCGCGTACGGTGGAAGCCAGTGGATCGGTGTTGGCAGTACGGCGAACTCCGGCGTACAGGACCGGCGTTGCCGGTCCGCGCATATTACTGCCGGGCCTAAGTCCGGGTCTCGGGTCTGCTCGGAAGTCAGGCCCGACCCTGAGCCTGACTCGACCCTCCGGTCGGGCCTGGGTTGGGGTGGGTGTGCCGCCTATAATCTATCGGGCGCGACGGGGCCTATGCACACCACTCCGTTGGATCGCACTGGGTCTTGTCCCTCCCAGACCCTCGGTGGCTTTGCGTACGGGTTCTGTGTTAATCTGAAATGAAAGATCTGGAAAAAGCAGCGACTGCTGAGGTTACGTTACATTCAAGAGTTACAAAGCTGACGATGACTAAGCGGGCCGCCGTTGTTTTGTTTGCATTGTCAAATCAGGGGATCAGATCAGGGTGACCGAGCTGCCCGATTTTGTACCTCCAATATCGAATGTCAGACCTGGTCCGGAAATCGGAAATCCGGAACCAGGAATATTCCTGTAGGTATATAAGCAGTGTAGGTAGCTGCTCTTAGGGCATTTGTTTGCTTTAAAGCAAGTCACACTAATCCTTCAGTGCTATTGCAAAACTTCACTCTTCCCTACTTACCTCGGTAAATTCAACACATACTTTGAGCGGAGGAAGACAGGGATACCGCTCCGGTGAGCTAATTAACTGTGCGCAAATTTAGACGCGTTGCCACCGTGATTTCGAACTGCATCAAATATTGCCCTTGGATTCAAAACCAGGACCGAGGTATATGTCCCCGATGGCGAACAAACTGTGGGCGCGTGTAGGCGCTTGGCCGGCGCTATCCACTTAGGGGCACCCGTCACGCGACGTCACCTCGTTTAAGACGTAAAACGGCGTGACCCGGCTTCTTTCCTTTCCCACTTCACTGCTCTTTTTCCCTCGTCGCCGGCGCTGGGAGCCAAAATGGGCCTCGGGGCGCGCACGTAATCTCAATGCCAGGTCATTGGCTCGAACCGCGGGGAAGCAACCTGCTACGGGGTGCGCCGTCCTGTGGGGTGGTGCGACACGGATTCTCGGCATTCTGCGCTTTTTACCTTCCCTTCAGCTGCAGCCGCCGGCAGT